>JARQZK010001623.1:55000-116860 GCA_030704885.1 Cynegetis impunctata
CTGTATACGGGACACCGAATCACAGCCGCAGACTATCCCGATACTCTTTTGGCATACTTTTTTATTAAAAATACAAATTTCAGTGCGGTGCAGTCGCTATCATAAAATGAATATTGAAGAGTGCGTTCTGTTGTGGCATATATTTAATATTTCTGAATAAAAATACTGGCCGCCTCTAAAATCGAACTTTTTGCATCGCACAAGTATACATGTCTGAAGAGGTCCATAAGCCACCATGATAATTCGGTATCCCGGATACTCGTTCGTAGCCGGGCGGCTGAAAGTAGAAGATTCAAAAATTCTGTCGCGCGATACTGTATGCGTTGCCGAATGCCGTGTGTAAGATACAATTTAACTGCATGCTTTTTCTGTTTCTGAGATACGCGCGTCTGGGATACAGCGTCCTCGTCTGGAAGATGTCTAATAAATGAAATCTAAAAAGTTCTCATCGATCTGATACGTGCAAAAAAATTTATTCGGGGTCGAATGTCACAAAACCGGGTTTTTTGCTATTTTCAGCAAAGCAGTAAGTTTTATCATGGAATTAGTCTAGAAAAAATTGTATATTAGCTAATTATCTATAAAAAACGTTTAAATAAATTTTTTCTTCAGAGCCACCTTTTTTATGATTCAGAAAGTTTAAAGAAATGCAAAAAAACACTAGCTTAAAGGTGGCGTTGAAACGTGTATATTATGACGATTACAACTCTCTCAACTTTTTGAATCGTTATCTCTCAAAAACGGCGACTCTCAGATAAAAAAGTATTTTGAAATTTTTTATAGATAATTATCTGTTCTACAATTTTTGTCTGGGCTAATTTCATGCTGTAAATTTGACAGCAATAAAAACTTAAAAGTAAACAATCATAAAACATTAGTGTCATTTCTATAGATAACTTGCTGACTTTTGAAACATCTATCTCTCAACAGTTTAACATCATTCGTAATATTGCAGCTCGTCCATGAACATAAAACTATAAGAGACCGTTTGAGAGATTTGGGATTGAATTTTTAGCGGAAAATTTTTATCCGAAATAGTTCAAAGCAAATACTGGCAAGCATTTTGAGTATTTGAAATAATGAGATAGTGGGAGCGTTTTGTAAATTTCTGTTATGAGTTATGTTAGTTTTGTTTCATTATGTAATGTTAATAAATATTTTTGTGATGCGTTTCTACTTGTTATTTTATTGTCAAAACAATATTAGCAACATAATTTCTCGTCCACCTTACAGGGCGAGCCAACAATCGCCAATACACATCAAAAAATGCAAATATCTTTGGAATGAACAAAGATATCAGTTCACGGTTTTGACAGGTCAATAAGTCATCAAATTTGGCTTTTTGTTAGCTAGTTAGATTTATAGCGTTGCATTTGAAATTTCTCAAGAAAAATCATAAATAGAGCTAGGTGTTACATTACGCCCTCTAGTTGCCGATTGGAGAATTAAAAGTGATTTTGTTATTTGTTACTCAAATCCACATTCAATACTCTGTAAATAGAGTCTACGTTTTCGAAAATCGGTACATGCGTTATGGAGTTACAGTGTTTTTTATGTCAAAGAAAGAGAACTTCCCCCACCATTTCAGAATAGGAAATACAGAAAAATGACTTTAACAAAGGTTGTAGAATTAGGATAGTAGTTTCTAAAGTTGATATTTTTTACCAGCCTAAATTGGGGAATATTTCGTAAAAAATCCAATTATATTTTATAAGTGGTAGATTGCGCCACCTAGCGGAAAAATATGGACTCAAAAACATTTTTAGTCGTTTTTTTAGGGCAGATTTTTATATAAGAATTTTTTTCCCTAAATTCTAGGACATACGGTTTCCGAGATACGGCCGGTCGCCACCCTTAATGAATCACCCTGTATATATATATATATATATATATATATATATATATATATATATATATATATATATATATATATATATATATATATATATATATATATATATATATGTATATATATATATATATATATATATATATATATATATATATATATATATATATATATATATATATATATATATATATATATATATATATATATATATATATATATATATATATATATATATATATATATATATATATATATATATATATATATCGTTTGCACAAATGTCTTCAATACTTCGATAAGCTTGTGCCAGATTATCAAAATATTCATTACATTTGTTTCGTTAAAAGCTGTTGCCCTCGACAAACTGGGACCCTCAGGTTTCCTAATTGATATAGCAGGCTGTCGCCTTCGAAATCCGTTTAGACAGTCCTCTCCAGCCATTTGGTTCTTTACCATTGGGCAGGGAATGTCAAATTGTTACTTATAGCGAGTTGGTATGCTAACTTTTTGACGTCAGTTCTTGTTAACCAGTGATGAAGCTTGCAAGCTTTTATTATATTATATTCTTCAAGAAGTGCCTCGAGTTCGTCAGAAAAAACCTTTCTTATTATATAATTTGGTTTATATTTAATCTCTGTGTTCTCTTGCCCATTTCTCAGTTTTACAACATATCGTTTTAAAGTCTGATGATATATATATATATTATGAGTTTTAGCTGCAGCTCTAATAGACCACCCATCTAAAACTTTTTGAACAGCCGTTTTCATTATCCGAGGGTCGGTTTTTATTAGTTTTTTACTGGTTTTTGCTTTTCGGGGCATGTTCCTGCAAGAAAATCAGATCGGGAACACTGTTGCAATGTCCTTAAGGTACAGTGTTACATACCTAACACAGTACCCCTTGAAATATTGCAACACTGTTCCCAAATGTACACTGGAACAAAGACGCCATTTTTGCAAAACTGTTTTGCTGTAATTGAGAGCTGCTTACACTAAATTATCCTCTAAACATACCTATTTAAATCAGCCACTTCAAATCATATTTGGGAAACACTATTCTCAAAAATATATTGCTTTGTAATAGTCAAAATCGTTATTTATAACAGCACAAAACACAAAAATGCGTACAGACACCATACGACTGATACAGGCGAAATGAAATTAATGTGAAGTTGGCGCTATAAACTGCTGATCGACATGGAATAAGCCGCGAGCCTCGATAGTGCATGCGGAGAGCGTTCCGTAAAATGTAACACTGTTCCCTGTGTAACACTGATTCCAGACTTCTCGTATATATGTATATGTATATGTATATGTATATGTATATATATATATATATATATATATATATGTATATGTATATGTATATGTATATGTATATGTATATGTATATGTATATATATATATATATATATATATATATATATATATATATATATATATATATATATATATATATATATATATATATATATATATATATATATATATATATATATATATATATATATATATATATATATATATATATATATATATATATATATATATATATATATATATATATACATATATAAATAAATCAGAGAAAGATTCCGGGGTTCAATCCGATTTCGGAAGTTTTGTTGGCGCTGAGAAGCACCGTTTGTTTCACGACGTTTCGCCAAAATCTCATTTGGCATTTTCAAGTGCTGCTGTACGTCTGGTGACTCGACGGCAACTACTGTTCGCCTCTGCTTGTGTCTGGGTTTTATTGGCATTGGCTGGTCTCGTTTCCTGATTGGCCGGTTCGCTGCATAGGCTCCGCCCCCTCACTTCTTGAGTTTCTTCCTCGATGTTTGTTTTTACGTCTTGTGTTGTTTTATGCGTTTTCGTGTTTTTTAAAATTATTATATTCCACTGACTTGGAAAATAATTATATATATATATATATATATATATATATATATATATATATATATCTGTACCTCGGAGGGATACAACACTATGTCCATTTTCATTACTTTACAGGAGAGGAGTTTTAAACTTTTTTTCAACAAAAAGTGTTATTGTTATTTACATCATGCAGTTTTTATAAAATAAAAAAAAACCTTTTTTACGTTTTTTTTTCACTTTTTAATGGACATGGTGTTGTATCCCTCTAATAAAGTTATTGTACTATAAGACCTAATGTGGGATATTCAATAACAAACACAATACTATTTGACTTACAAAATGTATTTAACTATTTTATTTATAATTCTCTTTACAAATACAAATAATACATCTATGTATTCAACTAAAATGGTATTTTAGATGCAAAAAACTCAGTCATCATCAGGTAAGTCTCCTTCAGGGTACTCACTAGTGGTATTACTAGTATGCTTTAAGTTTTTATAAAAGTCATGGCAAACTGTAGGAACATATGGTAGTAATGCCAATAGATCATTATACTTTTGTTGTGATATTGGTATTGGACTTGGTGTTACCAGTTGCAAATCGTTTGGCAATGTAAGGTGTCGCCTTCGAAACCTAACAAGGTCAATCTCCTGGTTTTCATCAGCGAAATTACTTTTCAAAAACAGAGTTCCCATGCTGTTCTGTTTTACTTGCAGTTGAACACAGGTTGACAGAAGAACTTGTTCTTTGTTGACATCTTTTTTTCTATTAATAAAGGGTGGATTTTCACATGTTTTGACATCGTACAAAGACCTAAAATTTTTAAAATCTTCCAGTTCCATATTATGCACAGTATATTTCATTGAGGTCTGTCTGACTAACTGCTGCCAATCCCAGGGCGTTAGAATTGTCATGTTGTTAAGTTTTTTTCTCTTCCGCTCTATCAGTGCATGGACAGTGTCCGCCTCCATATGCGTGTGGCCCTTTAGTAGAAACTTTTGAGTGATGATTTTTACTTGAGGATACTTATTGAGTATCCAAAAGAAACACATAATGAGGCTAATATTCTTATTCTGGCCGTAACAATTATCCGACCACAGAATGATTTCTTCAATGTCACTGCCAGGAATGACGGTATCTGCCCATTTCAGTAATGCAGATCCGATTTCATTTCCGCCACGAGCTCCTTTGGATTCGTCCCACATAATACAATGGACTGACGAATCAGAAGAATCAAAAAGGGTGTAATTCAACGTCCAAAGTTTTCTTTTGTAAAAGCTTATGCAATTTGTTATAAGGGGTGACGGCAAACATTTTTGAAGATCACCCGTTAATACCTGAAGGGTATTGTTAGCCCTTTTGGTGTCCTCGCTTTCTAAATCATACCTTGATTTAGATTCATCCAGATGTGCATTATGGTCTTCCTCAATAGAATTTTTTTCATCTAGAGTCAAATTATTCTTTAATTTTGCTTGAAAATAATCACATGTGTCACACGTGTCTATTTCTGGTGGTTTGAAATTCAACTTGAATTTTTTGTTGAACACATCGTAGTAGAGCCATTTTTTAGCTATTAACAAAGGGTTGAAATCATTTTCATTACAATCCTCTACATACAGTTCATACATTTTCTCTATAAATAGTTGATGGAATCCGTCGTTACTACGTGATAATTTAACATGATTAACAAAACTAAATTCGAATTTACTACGTTTATTATCACAAAATATTTTGAAAAATATAACACTGCGATTGCAATTTCGGTCACTAGACCATCATCGGGCAGATTGAGTTAAGAACTGAGTACAGAATAATTATAGATTTGCGCTTACGGGTGGGAAAGGATTATTGCAGGTACCTAAATAGACAAGAGGAACATATTTCAAGAAGGGCTAATCGAGTGAATTTCACAAATTGGTACAATACAATGTTCTTAGAAAAGTCATCATTGTTTAAATACACTAAATATAGGAGAATATATCAAGTCAATCTGGTCGTTCAGCAAGATATCTTTTGCATTATTATTGAGTTTAAAAATTTCTAATGATTCTAAGTAAGTAAGTTTGGTTCCTTTCGGTAATTTGTGCATGATTTGAAAATTATCTATTTGTGGAAATGGGTGGTGGTTTTCACGGCAAAGATTTGAAAACGTTGAATCCGTTTTATTTTTCAAAAAAGATTGTTGGTGTTCTTTAAATCTTGTCTTGAACGATCGACCAGTCTGACCTATATATACTCCTTTACATACAGGACAAATCAACTTATAAACTCCTGAACTTTCAAATTTTGAAGTGATATCTTTGGCATTGAATAAAAATCCTGACAGTTTTGTCTTAGGTTTGAAAGCAATTTTAATATTACATTTAGGTATGACATTAGCAACTTTTTCTGTTAGAGGACCAAAATATGTTAAAGATGTGAATTTTTCCGATTTTTCTACTTTTAATTGGGGATATATGCTGTTGTACGCTAGTTGATTACGTTTCTTGTTTATCATTTTATCTATCAAACTTGTATGAAAACCATTATTTGACGCAATTAGTTTTATAGTCGAAATTTCTTTCGCTAAATTTGTTACGGATAATGGAATTATTGAAAACGCTCTGTGGATCATTGAATTAAAAGCTGAATGTTTATGGGAAAGAGGATGATTTGAATCCGACGGAATACATATATCCGTGAAAGTTGGTTTTCTATATATATCGAATCTCAAAGTATTATTATTATGAAAGATAGTTAAATCCAAGAAGTTTATTTGTCGATCCAATTTTTCAATTTTGAACTTTATATTTGGGTGAATGCTATTAATATAATTCAAAAACTGATCTAATTGTCTCGCGGTGCCCTTAAAACAAGCAATTACATCATCAACGTATCTGTGCCAAAAACTTATATGCGATGCTTTTGTAGAATTGAATATTATGTTCTCTATATGTGACATGAAAATGTCTGGAATAAGCGGACTTAAGGGGGAACCCATAGCCAGCCCACTAGATTGTTCAAAAATTTTGTTATCAAACTGGAAGTAATTTTGACTAAGACATATATCTAATAAGAAAATGATATCATTTATTTTAATAATATCCATATTTTAATAATATCCATATAATAATATCCATATAATAATATCCATATAATAATCATTTTTGTCATATTCTGTGGGAATTCCCATCAACAGTATTAGGTGTCTCTCTAAGTCAAAATATAGCCCCATCTTTTACAAGCATTTTGTTTTTTTATTCACTTTTTTATTTTGCTTATTAAATGAAATACGGAATTTAATGTAAAACATAACAACTAAAATTTATTTTAAAAAAATTTGAAATAAAATCTCAAACATTAAAATAAAAAGTCAACAGTGTTTTCTCCCCTATTCCTTATAACTGATTGACATCGACGACCCATATTTTGAACCAGACGTCTAATTTTTGCTTGATCTATATTTGTCCATATTTCCCTCATAATGTTTTCTACATCATCCAAGGAGGCAGGTGGGGGTTGATGATCTCTAAGCTGCCTTTCATTAGATCCCATAAATGTTCTGGTTAATTGAGTTCTATTTTCGCAGTATGTGGTCTGGCATTATCTTGCATTAGTATAAAATTATCTCCAATATAACCAGCCATAGGGACCACATGCTCTGACAAAATTTCGTCAATGTACTTTTCGCTATTTAAAGGTGCTCCATGCAAGGACATGATGTCTGTACGAGCTGCCAAAGAAATTCCGCCCCAAAACATCACAGAGCCTCCATTAAATAACTCGGTTTAGCGAATATTATTTTGTGAATAACGTTCGTTCGGCTGTCGAATAATTTCTGAGCTTCGATCCTTGCTGGAGAGATAAAACCTCGTCTCATCAGTGAACAAAACTCGTTTCCAATCTTCAGCAGTGCAGTTCACATGTTCCCTAGCAAATTGAAGTCTTTAAGTCTTTTTTCGACATTAAATTCCGTATTTCATTTAATATGTGAGATAAAAACGTAAATAAAGAAACAAAATGCTTGTAAAAGATGGGGCTATATTTTGACTTAGAGAGACACCTAATACTGTTGATGGGAATTCCCACAGAATATGACAAAAGTTGTGCATTTTACTAGTTTTTCTTCAAACACCCAGTATATGCCTGAAACCCGAATTTAAATTTTCTCTCTTTGCAAAACGTCATTTCTGAAGATTCAAGCTAAATGGAATTTTTTTTAAATCTAAATCGATTCAGCAGTTCGCGAGAAAATTAACTTTGAAATTGACCCAAATTTTAGTGGTGCGTTAATTTTGCTGGCCAGTGTATATATATATATATATATATATATATATATATATATATATATATATATATATATATATATATATATATATATATATATATATATATATATATAAATATTTTAAACCTATTTTGTACATTACGTGGGTGAAGGTTTCTGTGGTTCCCTTCCCATCTAATATCAACAGACCTGTCTGTTGATATTGGACTAAATAGCACGTAATTAATAACTGAAGACCACAACCGCAATAAGAAATTTTTGAAAAAAAGATAAATAGTACCCTATTCTTTGACTCTTCAAAATCAAAATAATTTGAACCTATTTCGAACATTACGTGGGTAAAGGTTTCTGTGGTTTCCCTTACCATCTAATAATAACAGATTTGAATGTTAATATTGGACTGAATAGCACGTAATAAATAACAAAGAACGGCCACAGCCGAAAAATTTTAGTGAAACAGTAGTCTGTTTCTATTCAAATTTTTTCAAATCAATAAATGTCAAAGAAATTTCAATATTTTCAAAAGTTTTGATAAAGCCACGAATGTCGTGGTGAAACGTCAACTTTTTAATAAAATCGAGTTTTTTAAGATTCAACAAGCCTGTTATTGCTAATAATTTTCAAGAGATTATATATATATATATATATATATATATATATATATATATATATATATATATATATATATATATATATATATATATATAAACAAAGGCTTGAGAACGACAAAATCAAACTTTTGGAAACATAAAAAGAATGTTCCTCCTCATTGATTTTTATTTTTAACAAAAAAGTGACCACTGTACCCTCTATATATGATAGAGTGGACACCAATGGGGTATACAGCGGACATCACCTTTTTATTGCAGAAACTACACTTTTTATGCAGTATTTCTTAAATTAAACAAAAAAGAACAAATCTAACACAAGTTTCAGTTAATTTCTACTAACAAATAATAATAAACAATAAATCTGAACACAACTAAATCTTAATTTTAATTAAAAATTACAAATAAAAAACTAAAGAACGTTATATAAAGATAAATCAACAGAGAATTGATACGAATGAGACACTCTTATTGTTCCACCCGTATTTGTTGGCTTAGGTAGTTTCATGACGTATGCAGGATACATCAGGTACCACAGGAAAACTGAATCTTGAAGTATTGTTCCTTAAAAAGGAAACACTGAATTCTTCATCTGGGTGAATTTCCCTTACTTGTCCAATATATTATTTATACGATTTTTTAGTAGCAAATTTTACTAAAATAAAACTAGTAATCTCAATGTCTTTGGTTTCGAAGCTAACATAGTTTTCATCAAAGTCCTCTGTCAACGTAGAGGAAGCATATGAAACCTTGCCATCTTCGTCTGACGATTCTTCTTGAGATATTTCAATTTTTTTGTTCTTAAAATCTTTGCATTAATGTCCTTATCCTGTAATACTTGTCTTTTCACAGTAGATACTTTTTTAGCCTGCTTTAAAGACATTTATTCTTAAGGAATAACAGCTTCTGGTGAAAAATATAGTGTGGCTGGACTAGGGCTTCTCATTTCGGACCTGCTATCTGTGGTTCACATTGATCTTGATTTGATTCTGATGCATCTGCTCTTCGTAGGGTTGATTGAACTTCAGTCGAAGTCTCCTGTCCTGTCATATCTGGAACATCTGTTACACTTGCTGGTAGAAATATAGAGTCGTCGAATATTTCATCATTGATTGGACATATGCCTGTACTTTTGAAAGCTGAGATGCAGTTTTTTGGAGAAAAAGATTCTGGACATGCTTTGGACAGGATCTCAGCTATGTCGTAAATTGTATTCGGCGCCCGGGATGATTTAGAAGCCATTTTTGGCACTCGTTATTGTAATGCCTCTTCAGTGGACCATACACACATTTATCGAGTGGCTGCAACCGATGGCATGATATGCTTCCAACTAATTGCATTATTTTTCAAATATATTCAACCATTCCTCTGCATTTTATCTACCATTGAATTTATCCAGAACAAAGTGCTTAACCGTAGAAAATATATCGAATTCCTTCAATTCTGAAAAAAAAATTCGAAAATCGGGGTCTAAAATGGAAAATACTGGTCCCGTACCTGACTATTGAGTGTTGATACAGTGCAATATTTTATTATCTTTCTTAATATGGAACAGGTTGAAATAATGTCAAATGATTTAAAATGATTGCATAATAACATGTTTGAAAAATTAAACTGGTTTGAAATTCACACAAAACTTACGTGAGTATGTTTTTTTCTTGAAACAACAATGCAATCAAGAAGCTAGTATAATTTTACACATTTGTGTTATTGGGGCTGTTACTTCAAGAATATGAAGTTATAATATGTTCAATAAATAAAACTCTGGTTTAATTTCCTTTATGTGAACATATCTTAAAATGAGGTTCAATTTCTCAGCCACGTAAATTTGTATTTGTAATTTTGATTTTTTGTTTCAGAATATTAATCTATATTTTTATTGTTTCAGATGAATACCACACGAATAAGTGAATTTTTGTTTCAAATTTTGAACTGAAGATGCCGTCATATGGTTTAAATCCATAACAATATTATCAGAAAAACGTGTTTGATTTTCATGATAACTATAATTGAATCAATGATGTGGCGTTAGACCATACAGTGGCTTCATCATATAGAACTGAGAACAGAAATCTTCGTATCACAATTTACATAATTAAAATATGGTGTTGATCGAACCAAAATGAATATCGGCAGAACACAGAAACTTCAAAACGATAATCAAAGAACATAAGATCTGATTAAAAAACAATAAGAGATTCTAATTATTACCATCATTAATTAGATAAGAATCATTCGTTCAATACAAGTTCCATATTTTACATAGAGAGAGTAAAGGATTGAAATTGAAAATTTGAAAAGACCTAGAAATTAATAGATATTAAAATTATGACTTATGGAAAGGGTCAGCTACCCATCACGCCACAATTCAATTTCTTATTGTAATCGTTTCTTTTAGGTCTCAAAATTTCTGTAAATTAAATCAACAATTTTTCAGTATTCAGGTCTATCTGATGAAGCCACCGTGTGGTAAAACGCCGCGTTATAGATTGAATTATAGTAATCGTTAAAATCACACATGCGATTTTCTAATAATATAAGTAAATTTTCTTTCAGCTTTCCGACATAATCTTTGCAGCAATAAGCTTTATTGCTCTGTAGGAATATTTCTTGTTCACATGTTAATTAAATTAATCCTCCTGAGCAAAATTTGGCGCCCCATTATTTCTAATGTAAAACGTAATTTACGATGCGCTAAATTCTGAACTTATGTCGTACTACTACTTAAATACATTTTAATTTTTGATGGAGATATAGGTACCATCAACGGAATGTTTTTTTTTAATCAAGAAAATAATTTTCATATCTTCAACAAAATAATTTTATTGCTCTATCAAACGGTTCATACATTTGTTATCATGTGAATTTGTAAATACAATTGTTCTTCAAGGTGCATTACATAAATTTTTGATCTGACTTGTTTTACCACCGAAATGTAACAACAGTTGTGATAAATGAAATATGTGGCTATATATTCATTCACTCATAGTGAAAATTTTCTAAAATTCATCGCAAAAATTGCAAGAAAGTTGATTAGAACACTTTGATAATGCTTGATACCATCAAATACAAATATTAGTAATGTTTAGCTGAGTTAGATTTAAAAAATT
Organism: Cynegetis impunctata; assembly: GCA_030704885.1. Lineage (NCBI taxonomy): Eukaryota > Metazoa > Arthropoda > Insecta > Coleoptera > Coccinellidae > Cynegetis > Cynegetis impunctata. The sequence continues at coordinate 66,715 of JARQZK010001623.1, forward strand.
TCGAATATTTTATTCAACATGTTATCGCGATAGTCCAAGAACTAGGTCCAGAATAAATGTGTGCCCAATTGAAGACAAGTGGTTAGGGCAATTGACTTCTAGAGTAGCAGATGAAGCAATCGATCATTAGGTACCTACTTATTGTAAGATAGATTTTTGTTTTTGTTTTTGAATTTTTTTATCCAATGAAATTTGGAAATGTTATCTATTTGGTGATATTCACACATGTCTAAGTGCAATGAGTAGACTACTCAGAATCTGGAAAGACAGATCTATTACAGAAAACACCAAAATAAAACTAGTTCGATCCTTGATTTTCTCCATTTTCCGTTATGGGTCTGAAACGTGGACAATCAAAATAGCAGACAGAAAAAGAATCGATGCCTTCGAGATGTGGTGCTGGAGGCGCATGCTCCGAATTCCGTGGAGAGAACTGAACATCCGCAATAGACTATCTTCTACTTGCTTTGCGAACATATTGAAATTTTTCGGACACATCGAGAGAAGGACGAAGGGCTAGAGGGCGTTCACCAATCCGATGGACTGATCAAATTCAAAAGGCCACCGGTACCTCGTTCTACGATTCTATAAATAAAGCTCGGAATCGAAGTCAATGGTAATAACGGCACAAGCTGCCAATGATCACGATTCTCAGTAATGAGAGACCGATGAGAGAGAGAGACACATGTCTAGATGAGGTTGCACTATTCATTCATAGGTCAATAACAATTTACCACCAAATTAAAACTGAAGTTGAGATTAGCGAAACTATTGGCAATCAAATAAAAAATGACTTGGGATATTAATTGGTTTGAATCATAGGTACAATAAGTACCTTGGCCAAAAAAATTCATTGTGTCATTATATTCTTTTACGATGGTTATCATCCAAGTCCTAAAATAGTTGAAAAAGGATTTTAAAATTGTACTGTTATAAAAGTGTGTTTGTAATTTGTTGCTTTATTGAGCGGCCAGTGTAAAACTTGTTTATAACTACTGGGAATTATTTACTAGTACACTCAAATAATTATGATAGGCATTTTTATTTCATGAAATAATAAAATAGTTTTGGTATCTTCAACAACAATTCAGTGGTAAAAAAACAGTAACTATTTCACATTTAATGAGGTAACCTGCAAACAAATATTTGATAGGAGAACGTAGTTGTACGTTAAGGGATTATCAATAATAATCTATTATCGACATCTTGGACGCATACAGAAACAGGGAACGACCAATAACTAGATGGTCTGATGATATTGAACACATTCACACAAATTGGATACAAGAAGCACAAAATAGAAGAATGTGGAAGCAATCAAGGCAAGCTTATGTCCAGCAGTGGACGAATATGGCTGACTGATGATGAACCGAAACATCACCAATTTCGAACTTGTTGCTGAATGGAGAACTGGGTCATCGATATGTTCACTTCATGAAGTTGGTTGATTTTTTTTTCAAATTTGTATTTTCAAGTCTAATATAATTTTAAGATGATATTTCGCCATGTTCAAAACGTGTTGAAAGAAAGTTGATAAGTACACTTTGGTGATGCATAATACCATCGAATACAAAAGACGTAGAGTGTGCATCGATATGCTCACTTCATGAAGTTCGTTGATTTGAAAAGTTCCTATTTTTTTTTCAAATTCGCATCTTTGAAACAAACTTAATATAATTTCGACTTGATAATTCGCCATTTCAAAAAGTTTTGAAGGAATGATGATAAACATTTCTTCATAGACGTTGGTGATGTATAATACCATCAAATACAAATCTATGTAGAGTGTGCATCAAAATGTTCATAGCTTGAAGTTCGTTGAAGTTTACTTTTCTGTTTCAAATTCGTATATTTGAAAATTGAACTTAATATAATCTCGATTTTTGGTAATAGTTTTGCTGAATTGGTTAAATTGAACATGTTATTGGGAAAATTAACAAGGTCCAGTATTTCAACGATCATCAATTGCAAGAAAGACACTAGACTTTCAGAGTGAAGGATGATAATATCAATTACTGTTTTGGTTTTCTTTATTGTTTCACAACCATTTGTGGAAACATTTTTGTTTTTGGAAGTAGTCACACATTCCAAGATGGGATTGCACCAATAATTCATTTCTGAATGATAATTTACCACCAAATGAAGAGAGTTGTATATATTTTCACTTTACAAACTACAATTTGGTGATGCATAATACCACTAAAATACAAAATTCTTTGTACAGTGTGGTTTCGACTTTTTGGTAACAGGTTTGCTGAATTGGTAAAATTGAACATGTTATTGAGAAAATTAACAAGGTCCAGTATTTCAAGTATCATCAATTGAAAGAAGTTGGTTAAGATACTCGACTGTTAGAGTGAAGGATGACAATATCAATTATTGTTTTGTTTTTTCTTTATTGTATTACAATTATTTGTGGAAATCTTCTTGTTTTGTTTTTGGATGTATTCACAAATTTCTATATGGGATTGCATCATTGATTAATTGCTGAATAATTATCCACCAATTGTAGAAAGAGTTGAGCATTGGCAAAGTCTGTTGTCATATTTTCACTTCACGAATTGATTTCTATTTCCTGAAAATTTATAACCACAGTTTGATGATGCATAACTCCATCAAATACAAATCTCTGTAGAATGTGGTTTCAAGAAATTATGGAGTTGGTTAAAAAATAAATGAAAAATGTTATTTAACATGTTATTGTGAAAATTCTGAGAATCTTGTCCAGTTTTTTAAGTTTGGCTATTTGAGATAAAGGTGGGTCATTCATTGTTGTGTGAGTCATGAGATGATTTGTTTTGATTTTTATTCAGTCAATTGTGAACATCTTTTTCTATCTGGTCGCGGTGTTATTCATTTGTCAATTTGACGTGGCTCTACTTATTGATTGCTAGACAATCATTGTTGCAACAATAGAAAAGATCAACGAAATGTTATCTCAAAAATTTAAATTTTCAATCTGGATTTTCTTCCTAGGTACTGTTAATACTCACCGAACACTTTAATCGCCATGGGACGCCACTCTCGTGACTCAAACTGTCGTGCGTTTGGGCGGCAAGACAAAGATGCCATGTTTCGCGCATACCATAATATTGAACCGCGCGTACCGGCATAAGTCTCTAACCATTGCTGCAACAGTGTTCCGAAACTTGATGGCCTACCTAGGCTAACAAAATATGTAGTTGCCCCTGGAAAAAAAATTGTGTTCTGGTTTTATGAATAATTAACATTTTATCTCATTGACAAACCATTTATTTATTCATTTGATTCGTTTCATGCGATATTATTATGCAAAATTATACAAAATCGTGGATTCAGAAGAACGTATCTGATATGTACAATGTAACAACAACAAGAATCATCTCGTTTAATCAGTTTCCTCATAATATAACTCGTCCTCGGAATTATCGAATTCTTCAGTTTCATTCTCATCATCGGAAATATCCAGTTCTGATAGTTCTGAATTCATTTCCGATTGATTATCTGAAAAATAAATTGAACTCATATAATTTCATTTCTAGAATTGACTCATCAATTGATTAATATTATTTACATACCAGAATTATCTTGTACCGGTTGAATCACGACGTCGTTTATTAGCTGGGGTAACTGATCAGTACTAATCACCTTTAAACCAATCAAATTCATATGAATTATCAATTATTTTCCAGCCATTATCTATCGGTTACAATGTCGTCGTTATTTTGCAAAGCGCATTACGCCAAATGTAGGTGATGTAAGCTGCTCTTGAAAATTTATTCATTAATACAGCCTTACAAGGCGGCATACTTGATCCATCGATATTTTTGACGTTGAATTGGAAGGGATCATTAACATCGTTTGAACTCTTGTAGGTTTTGGAAAACATCAGTAATCGTGCCTCGTTGACAGATTTTAATTTCTTGAATCCATAGAGTACAGACAAATTGTTGAATTTTTTCAAATACGGCACATTTGTTGTTTTCCTTAATATAACCAAGATCAGCGAAGGTATCTTGGAAGTTCAAAGTCTGTTTGAGTAATTGCAGTGATTTTTTTTTGCCTCTTATGAAAAGCAGGATTGAAATGCACCCAGTGAAGGCATGCAATCCTGGCAGTGCATTACACAGAGGTTGACCTAATTCTCTCGCTAGTTTTGTTACATTTATAAATCTGTGATGGTTTCCAGTCCCAACTTGCACCCTAATCTTCGATGAACTGAGTAAATTTTTCATGTTTCCCAACATTATAACGAGGATGTACGTGTCTGAACATTTATGAGAATGTTTGAGTCAGTTAGAATGTTGCAAACATGGAAAAAGTTTTTTATCTGCCTCCTAGTGTGTTAAAATCTTCTACCACAGTTTTAATGATTTTCCTACCGATAGCTTCATATTGATAACATTTATCAAAATTAATTTGAACCGTTTTTATGCCTAAGTATTGTGCTTATTCATTATTATTCCAATGATCAATAATGAATTTAACAGAGACTTCCTTGAATTTCAAATTGCGGAGTTTAGAAAAATCTGTGGTTTCTTTCTGCTCCGGTCCGTAGTTATTGAAGTCTTGTTTGTCCGACGTTTCAGAGCATGTTCGCAATCCTTAATAGACGGCGAAGAATATTTATCAAAAATTATTGCATTATTTTCTGCATCGAATTTAACGATGCTTTGCAATAATTTCTTAGAAATATTCGTAAAAATCGCACTTTTAAACATCTCGAGCCGTGGTAACATAACTTTTTCTAAATCTGCGCATTACACTATTTCTCCTACTTCTTCATCTCTTAAGGCATCTTCTCTGTATTTTGTTCGAAATTTGTTTGCTCTCTCAATATGTTTGCTCCACGTCATACAAACATCACAATTTTCATCGAGATTGTTCTTTGTATGACCTTATATCTAGGGTGTGGGGGCAAAAGGGTATAAGTCCAAAACGTATCTTTTACAGGAGAGCTGAAATAAGATTATGAATTCGTTTTCATAATTCAATAAGTGCTTGTACACAAATGAAATTGTAATAATTTATTAAAAACTATGTTACCAGCCGGCTATAGTATTTATATATGTGGACATATGAACTAAAGTTAAAAATGAAGTTAATTTTTTCGTTTGAAAATAAATTTCCATTAGGTCATTCTTGTTCGCCGTCCTCTTCTCCTGGATAGATTTCATCTCGCTGGTTCGTTGTTTTTAAGCCTTTGTAAAAATCGTGAAAAATAGGATTAACTTATGGTAAAAGGTCTAAAATATCTTTTTTCTTTTCTTCTGATATCGGAAGTGTATCTCTGTACAGTTTCGCAGGTATTAGGTTTGTACCAGGACGGCCTCTTCTTAGTATGGAAAAACATTGAACTGTTTCGTACTCATCTAAGGAGGTCTTAAACAAAATTTCTCCACTTCCTTTAGTGTAACGAAACCATTGAGCATTATGCCACAAAAACTGATTTCCGCATACGTCTTTTTTTCGCAGAACAACTTCATTTGTAATCAACTGCTGAAAATTCAAAAAATCTTCGTGTGTAAGTTCAACGACTTCATACTTGTTCTTCTTTCCCATTTCCCGGACCAGCTGGTACCAATCATATGTATGAGAAATTATTATGTCTTTCAGTTTCTTCTTCTGTTTTTCTATAAGGCCATCATGAATATCACACTCCATATGGGTATGCCCGGGTATCAAAAACTTGTGGTATATAGTCTCCAAAAAAGCATTTTCTTGTAGTGCTACAAAAAACATTGCAGATACATGTGAATTTTAATTTTGACCACCACATGTGTCAGAATAAAGGACAATATGTTTAATATCAGATGGAATTGTCGTCCGTTTTTTATAAAGGTCATTTTGATTAAGCTGTGTACACGTACTACTCAATGAGGAATAAAGTTGTACTCAGTGTAAAATTTACTTTATTAAGAATTGCAAAGCGCTTTCGGCTATTAGGCCACCAGTGCGTTACTCGTCAGGTATACATGGAAGTCTTTTGTGATAAAATCGACAAAACATTGTACAAACAATTATATAGACAGTTTTCACATTTGGTACCTATCCCATAATGGGTTATCTAGGAATGTGTCTCTTTTACATTTTAAAATTTCATAAACTTGTTTCCAGTCCACACTCCACGTGTCGAGTGGATTTAATATTTTTAGCGTTCGAGTATTCATCATGTAATGACAATAATAGTTTATAACACACTTCAAACACAAGATTACTAATAACTACCAAATACGACAGAAGAAAGATTCTGTTTTCAGGCACATGCACGTGATCAATGTGATACAAGTCCATACAAGTCGATAAATTTTAGGAAACTCGCCCGGTTCAAACGATATAAGTGGTGGACTTATACCATGTGGGCCTATCTGAAAATGCAAATTGGGACTTATACCAAATTATATCTCATGTTACCGTAAATATGAAGCTATATCAATGTGGCCATGAGAAAATAAACAACTTTATTTGTCAATGGGCGTACTTAACTCATTTTGACGAAAATTGGACTTATACCCTTTTGCCCCCCCAACCTAGATATTATGTAAGTTAAACACCTCACAACTCTCGCATCTTCATGCCCAAGGTTAGCAAGTGACATTCATTTTGCTACCAACAGATATTTTTCATACGAACATTTCTTCATGCAATGCGGTGAATGAGAGATCACTTGGCAGATAAAGGCGGCGTGGTGCATGTTCCTTGCGGTAATGCGAAATGTGCTGGCTAATGACTTCATCGTCTATTTTATTATGGGGCACTTTTGTACATCTCATGTCTGCCACAGGCACTACAGAATTTTTTGCGTCATTATTTCCATTAAAACCAAGGGTTGTTAAAAAAAATATTTTACATACACTATGTGAAGTGCCATTTTCATTTTTGAGCATATAATTATATGAATTATTTCTTTGATAACTCTCCTTAGTACGAGAGCCCACGACCAAGATTTTTGTCTCATAGCAATACGGCCAAAACCGCATCAAATCGATAGATACGATTATCCTGAACTCGAAAATACCTATATCAGACATTTTCCGCGTAGCGTTTGACCTGACCGAATTTTCAAAATTGTCAAAGAATTTTACCGAACTGCATCATAGCAATATGTCTGATTTTCAGACTGTAGTTGAATGATAGTTCTGAGATACCGGAAACATATTTTCAGACGTTAATGGTGTAGCGTAAACCCGGAAAATCACTTACAAAAATTAGAAATGAGACAAAAAAAATGTCTCATAGCAATACGTCTGAAAATCTTTTTGATTAGTAAATTTTGGTTATTTGATGCGAACAAAACAATTTTCAGACATTTTGCGCGTAGCATATAGCCTGAGCGCATTTTTCAAAATGTTAACAAATTTTACCGATCAGTATCGTAGCAATATGTCTGAAAATTGTTGGACATGATAAAATAAGTTGTCCACATGTACAAAAAATTTATATCAGACGAATTAAGTGTAGCACCTTCTCTATCAGACAACTTTTCGATATTCAGATATCATTTCAAAATCGTATTGAGGCATCTTGAATTCTCTGTTACAAACCAATGAATAAGTTGCGACCCTGAATGATGAATGATAGTTCTAGTTGCCATTGAATTATTTCAAAATGTATTTCCCTTCTTCATTCTAAAAAAAAATACTTGCACACAAGATCCAACCTCAAACATTTCTAATCCGGAAGTATCTGTGATAAAAATTGCAATTACGAAGATAATTCGTTCATTTCAATTTCAATAGAACTCCCTATCGGCCTACTATTTTTTTTTTTTCAATATTCATAACGACAGAAGCCACCGAGTGATCTCAGCTTTGAACAGACTCTTGAAAAAAATTACCACAAAGGAGAAATTTTCTATCAAATATACTAATTTATTTCTCGTTCTTTTATCGATAATATTCATGATGAGTTAAGGAAGAGATTATCGATCCTCGTGTGGAAGTTCGAAAAAAAAAAAATTCCCGAGTAAACCGGAAGTGTGCTAAAGTCACACGTAATTAAGTTAAATCGATTCCACCAATTAACGAGACTTTTATCAAATGAAAACGTTAAATGGTCTGTACATTTTAATTCAAATTTTATTAGATTATTAGATGATAATTAACAAAGAATTTACCCGAAACCGTACCATTGAAGTTGAAGGAATGAAATAAATCTCACAAAAGGAAACTGGGATAGAGTTCAGAAAAAAAAAACGGTTTATTCACAGTTACAAAATGTTGACGTATTCAATCACTGTCGGATTCGGAATCGTCGTCTTCGAAATCACTCTCGACGTCGCTTGGGAGAACTTCAACGTCCTCTTCTGTAAAATAAACATCATTAGGAAAAATCACGAACTTATTTATGAAATTAACAGCAAAAGCCATGTAAACTGTACCTGTTGTGGATGATGCTTTGTCGTCGAAAACAACGTCGCTCAATTCAGGTAGTTGGTTACCGGAGAACCACGAAAACTGGAACCGTCCGTTGTCTTCATACCATTCGAAATCTGCAGGGTTCAGTTCGGTTGGAGTTTTGGTATGAGCGTTACTCCATACTTGCGCAATATATTTCGTCCGTAATAAATGTTGCTCCAATTCCGTTTTGCATGGTGGCAGATTGCAGGCGTCGTAATTCGATAACTGGAGATTCAGAGTTGTCGAAGCCTCGTCGTTTTTAATTTTATACGTCTTCGTAAAAATGTTGAGTCGAGCTAAATCGACGGTTTTAATTTTTTTTTCCTTGTACAATCTGCACGTGAATTCTTCCAAAACGGGGAATACCTTCTCACTATCAGAAGTATAGCTGCCCATATCACCGAAAGCTTCTTGATAGCGTTTCGAATTTTTCAGAATCGTAAACGGTTTTTTTTTACCCTTGCGATATAACGCGGGATTGTAATCGCAGCCGGTCATTGCATGGAGAGCAGGTAAAGATTTTGCCAGAGTGGATCCCAATGTTAGTGCAGTCATTTAAGCTTAAATTAGGTAAGAATCTCGGAATTCGAGACACCCAGCTGTAAGTCTGTAAATAGTTGTATATTGACACCCTAAAAGTTGTCTCAAAACCTATATATGGTAGGGTGTAAGCAACTATTAAATTTCAAGGTCAAAGGTCACAAAAATCGGTTTTTTGCGCTTTTTTTGGAAATATCTCGTTTCCTATGGGTTTTTTGCTATTTGTATTTATTATCAATATTGTAGAATACAAAATTCTCTACAAATTTTGTTTAAAAAAAATTTTTATACGGTGAACCGTTTTCGAGATAGAGGGCGGAGAGCGCGCGGTCACCGCATCACTTCAGATCAACCGGTGCCTCCGGTCGAAAACGCGCCATATATAGTTGATGAACTATCAATAAATCAATGATTATAAATATTTGTCAATTTTTATTAACTATTATATTATATTTTATCATTTTTTTCCTAACTTATCCACTTTTTATTCAGTATTAATTTATTTAACAACACTTACCTGCCCATGTAATTGCAGAATTGTTAATGAAAATATAAGAATTATATTTGAATTTTAACCTAATTAATATTAATAACTTACATGATGAAAAAAAAAACAAATAAATTATGAATTAATCTTTTTATTAAAAAATATCATTGAATAAATTTTTTTTTATTGAAAGTAAAAAAATGGAATAAAGGGTACAAAAACTACAATTTATAATTTTAAACATCTTCTTCCTCTTCATCGTCGTCTTCTGGCTGCTGGTAAATTTCAAACTGGTCTTCATTATCGTCTTCAACGACATTTGTCTCAAGTTCTTCCATGATTTCGGGATCAAAGGTTCCATCTTCGTTAATGTCGCTCTGATATGGTAGAGCATTGAGACAAGCTTGCCCATTACATTGGCCACAAGCTAAAGAGCATTGCAAGCCCGCTTTCCTGCATCCGCATCGCGAACCACAACCACTTTTGCAGTTGCAGAAAATTGTATTTAGCAAATCTTCTGGAGCAGGTTGTAAAATTGTCATGATAGGCTCCAGAAAATCATTTCGCATTGTCCAACCCCATACCTGGGGTTCCAAATCATGTCCTAACCAAGTTTGAACTTGATAATATACACGGTTGAAATGTTGATGAGCAGCTGCACTTGTTGGTGGAATATTTGAAAGCTGCACAGGTTTATTAAGTTTTGTAGACTTGACGTAATGCGTATAACGAAGATGATCGAGACTTTTCACAGATTTCGGAGCATTATAGACTGCCAATAAGGTTTGAGTTCCACTCTCTAATAATCTCTGGGCCGAACAATTTTCTTCCTCAAATGCTGCAGCTAGTTCATCCAAATTTGTCAGTTTCTCAAAAACTTTTAAAAATGATTTTTTTCCCTTTTTAAAAAGCGCAGAAGTTGTGTCACAGCCACTTAATGCGTGCAGAAATAAAATATGTTTTTTGGAATGAGGATAATTATCAAAACTTTTAGTAGAGTATATCTCCGTTTTTACATTTCCTTTCCCAACTTTTTTAAAGAAAATTTCTTGTTCGTAAGACAGTGTACGCCCAATTAAAATGACAAGTAAATCAATATCTTGTCCTATTATAACTGCAGTTTTTTTAGACTTTGATTCTTCAATTGCAGTTTCAACAATAAGAACATCCGCATCATCTCTGGCTTGTTTAGTAGTAATATTTGCAGCTTGTAATTTTTCAATTAACATATTAATGAACTTATCTTTGTTATTTCGATTTGATAAGAATTTTTCTTGAGTAACTGGTACAACCATTGTTTCATCGAAACAGACTTCGTACGTTTTTGAAAGTGCAGCAGTTCTTCTCTGCTGCTCCATAGCTTTTACGTTCTTACAGTAGTCTGAATGTCCGTCAAATACAACAATTATTTTGGAACTGTAATGCCTTTGTAAATAATTCATGTATTTATCAAAAATAATAGAAAAAGTATCTTCTCTGCTCCATACAACATGATGAAGAAGAAATCCGCCATCAATAATGAACGTCACATTATTTTCATTGAGAACAAAATCAATTGGGCTCATGTTGTCATACAATGACGATTTTGTTGTTTTTCTCATGCCATCATTATCAAATAGAGCTGATGGATACGGACTCAATTCATATTGAAGATATTCTTCGAGATTACTTTCAAATTGTTTGCTGACAGTAATTCTTTGGAAGAGTAATAATGGATCCACTGCAACTTTACAACCATTTATTTTTACAGATTTGTTAACACTGGAAAGCGGCATTACTTTTTCGGAGCGTTTCAACTTTATTTCATTAAATGATAAGTCGGTGATCTTCTTCATAGACTCTAATCCAATTTCGTAAGCTTTGTGGCAGTTAATTTGCTCATTTCCAACAATTCCAGAAGCTATCGATATTAACTGCGTAGTATTTGGAAAAGGATCATGGAGTTTAAACCAATCAAATAGTATATTTACGTCAGCATTGTCTTTTTTCACTCTTGAGTCTCTAGAATCTACGTGTTGCTCGGTCGACTCCAAGGAGATATTACAGAACTTCTCCATTTCCTCACAAATAGTATTTGTGGCGTACATCGCATATACCCATTTACACAAAACACTTTCTTTCGTACTTCGACCACGAGATACTCCTCCTTCGGTTTTCATGGATTTCATGAGACTTTGTTCGATGACCATATCTGTCCATGTACCTAATTGTTGCAATGTTTGTGTGATGATAGCTGGTGCGGGATAGAATTCGTAACAGTTGTGTGTCCATTCGTTGATACGTCCATAGCTTCCGTCGGTTGAAGGATAGATATCAGAATTAAGATGGAAATAACTCCCATTCGGATCTTGGACATCTCCTATTCCTCGTAGATAAGCTGAGATCGCTGATGGTACTGGAAACTGTTTGTTCATAAAGATTTGCTCCAACCTTCTTGAGTCTGCGGTAACTATTCCTTTGTGTTTATTTATGCATACTATCCTTATCCAAAAATGTTGGATTATGTAGTATAACCATAATGCCTCAGGTAGTTGTTTGCGTACTAATTCGTTTGCGTCACACATCTTTTCGTAGATATTGCGCGCTAGTAGAATTAGACCGTGTGCTGAAAAGCTAAACCGCTCGAACCGTGGTGCTGGCGAAATTCGTAGCTCCAGGAAATCTGTGCTTGTATCTGCTAGCAACGGATCGTCTCTTGGCTTGCTCGCTTCTTTTGAAGTTAGCTGCGTTGAAGATTTTGGTCTTAATATTTGAGCTTTTGATTGCATTGTAAAACATACGTTTAAAATTCCAATAATTTGGAATGTACATGTACCTGAATTATATTTTTCTGTTCGTTTCACTGTAAAAAATCCATTTCTGAAATTCTCATAAGTTTGCTCATCCATAGTTTCTTCCAGCTTGAGCATATCTTGCAGGTACAGGTGGGCTGATTTTGCATATAAGAAGTGACCACTGGCGTGAAAATACGGCAGCATTCTGCGCACTGCATCAAGGTGTTCTTGGAAAAGCCCAAGTCTTTCAGCGCGAACAAAATCAAGTGCTATTGTAACCATTTCGAAATATTGCACCCACAATTGTGCTGTTGGACCTCGAGCTTTCAAATCATCCAGTTTGTCTAGAAATGTTGAAAGAAAAATTGAGTTATCCATACATCCTTCTACGTTGGAGTAGGATACATCTCGAGAAGTGATATGCTGTATTAACTCATCCAACGTACCATCTTCAATCTTCATGTCTTCAAATATGATCTTTGATAATGCAAGTCGCACCAATATATGGCCTCTGATGCTTCTTGAGTAAGCGTGACCGTTCAGCATCTTGTCAACAGAATTTGGTGCGTATATTTTATTACCAAGAGCTTCCTTAAGGCCACTTCCATCCATTATGTATCCTATGCTTCCAAGAAAAGACATGAGCATATGCAATCCTCCTAATTTCACAATGACTTTACATAAGTTTGAGCTAGAATCTGACGCAGCTACCATTTCACGTGCTTTAGAGTAGAGGGGTTGATCAAAAGTAATTACACACGTTTTTTGTCCGTGTGACTTGGCAATATCGAGAGCGCAAAGTAAAGTTGTGTAAATTGTGTCTACATTGCTGGCAGGATGATCGATAAAAGGAAGAAACATAACCTGAGATGTTGAAAAATTTATTTCATTTTTAGTGAGCTGCTCAAGATAACCGTTCCACCCTGGCAACGGTGCAATATCCCTCCATTTTCCGTATAACCACAAAAAATCAGTTCCGTTCATTGTTTTTTCTGTTAGTGCTCGATCGTCATGCAGATTTTCAACTTGAACTTTACTGTATCCAGGTACGACTGGTTTATCGTAAACTTGTAAAGATACATGTGATATGGCTGCCAACTCTTTCGCTTTTGGTTTGGTTGTACATTTTTCTATCCGTTCATCGTAGAGAACAGCATTTTTTGGAGTTACTATCTTAATAATCCCCATAACATGAAGAGTATTGTTACCATCAAGAGTCTGGACATTTATATCGGCATTGTCTCCAACATATTGTACAAGGTGGCCAAATAAGCGAGGTAAGCGGCTGTATCTCAGGATCTGTACATCTGGCAACAATGGAATTTTTTTTATTAGTATAAAAGTGGCCATGAGAAAGTTCTGGAAATTATTTTCCAGTTCCATATTTCACCGCTAGAGGGCCTAACTAAAAATTAAATAAGAAAAACGTCTTTTTTTTCGAAAACTTATAGATTAACCTATACTTTTGATAACACTCTTAGAGAGCCTAGAAAATTCTCTATCATTTTGGTCTGAGGCTCATTGGCGTACGAACGATAGTAGGGGTGGGGGAAGCTATTGAAAGTGTAATCATTAAAATCGGTGTAAATTCTAAACCACTCATTCGATTTTAGCAATTCAAAATTTGTTTGCAAGATAAATGTTGCTTTTTTAAATGTCCGGTCTCCTTACTACTCTATAGTTCCCAATAAAAGAGCTAGAGGGCGCAATTTGTAATAATTACATTTTCTTTAATTTTAGTCCAAAAATTCAAATGGAACGGTATATTTTTGACATCATATTTGAAAAGTGAATAAAATTTGCAAAAACATTGTGAAAACCAGACGATGATATCTTTGGTCGTTTCAAAGTTATAGGGAATTAAAGTTATTTTTACGCGCCGAGTCAAAACTTATGTACCGCCATCTAGCGTTCGGCCTTAAAATGTCTAAATGTCTAATTTTCTGTTTTTCTGCTGTTTTCTCAAACTGTTATCAAGATGCAGCCTGTTGTCATAATTAATAAATTAATACTTAAACCAATGTATCACAGAATCAAAGGAAGTTTATATGATTTTCTTAGGACAATATTTATTAACGAATTTTTTTAAAAATTTAAATTGTGGTCCTTAAAAGGACCGATTTTAAACCCAAATATATTAGGTATATAATGCCTCGATAGATGTTCAAACTGCTTTCCATCACATTCCAAACAAGCTGCCAATCTTCTTTGGGTGGATGAAACTGCTGTTTCGATTTCAGCAGCTGATATTTTATTAATGGCATCACGGATTCTGTTTTCCATATCATGTCTAGTTGTGGGTGGAGTTTGGTACACAATATCTCTTAAACGACCCTATAAGTAAAAGTCGAGGCATGTTAAATCGGGTGACCTGGCCGGCCAAGAAAATAAGACTTCCCCTTCCGATCCAGCGCCCTTGAAAATAATTATTAATATGATCCCGCACTAAACGGGAAAAATGTGCTGGACACCCGTCCAATTGGAAATGCATGGTCTGTCTCACTTCCAATGTCAAATCTTCCATTAAAATTGGCAAAGCATTTATTAAAAACTTCAAAAAAACATTATCTACCGGTTAACGCGCCATCAAAAAAATAAGGACCAATAATTTTCATTCCGATAATGCCACACCACTCGTTTACACTCCAGCGGCCTTGGTGCTGTACTTCTCGCATCCAACGGGGATTTTCGGCCGACCAATAATGCATATTATGCCTGTTGACTCTGCCATCGCTACTAAAAGTAGCTTCATCGGTCCACAGAATCTGTGACAAAAAATCCCTATTTTCGCGAATCATTTCTAACGTTCATTGATAAAAATCAATTCTGCGCTCAAAATCATGTTCGTTTAAGGCTTGGTGTAGGATTATATGGTAGGGATGTAGCCTTAAAATAAAAAGAAATGCCTATATAGTAGTGTATTGAGGAGTAAATTATATTAAAAAGGTGTATGTGCGCTAATGCAATTACTTACCTGTGGTCGTTTAGTATATTTTGAACAGTAGTTCGAGCTATTCCCAAATCTAAAGATAACGCCCGAGTTCCAATATGCCTATTAAATTCTACGTAGGCCAACACATTAATAATGTTTTCTTCCGTTCAACCAGTCCGACGCCTTCTAAATCTGGACCGACTAAAACTCCCAGTATCGCGTAGTCGCTGTACCAAGCGTGGGGATACATTCTTCTGCCATAATGACGGCGATCTGGATTCCGAATGGTATACTGTCTTTCAGTTATTGCTGCATATTGAAAGCACTCAAAGAAAACCGCAATCATATCAACAGCTTCATCATTTGTGAAAGGCATTTTACAAAAAATCGAGCAAAAGATATTCAGAAACCAAATTGACAAGAATTAAACTGGCTCTAATAAATATTTGATGTTTCCAACAATATTATTTGAAAGTTTCTTTTGTTTTTGCCGCCTGCTGTACGTTAATTAGAAATTCTAAGGCCGAACGCTAGATGGCGGTACATAAGTTTTGACTCGGCGCGTAAAAATAACTTTAATTCCCTATAACTTTAAAACGAGCTAAGATATCATCGTCCGGTTTTCACAATATTTTTGCAAATTTTATCTACTTTTCAATTATGATGTCAAAAATATACCGTTCCATTTGAATTTTTGGACTAAAATTCAAAAAAATGGAATGATTACAAATTGCGCCCTGTAGCTCTTTTATTAAGAACTATAGAGTAGTAAGGAAATCGGACATTTAAAACAGCTACATTTATCTTGCAAACAAATTTTGAATTGCTGAAATCGAATGAATGGTTTAGAATTTACACCGATTTTAATGATTACACTTTCAATAGCTTCCCCTACCCCTACTATCGTTCGTAAGCCAATGAGCCTCAGACCAAAAGAATTTTCTAGGCTCTCTAACAGTGTTATCAAAAGTATAGTTTAATATATAAGTTTTCGAAAAAAAAGACGTTTTTCTTATTTAATTTTTAGTTACGCCCTCTAGCGGTGAAATACGGAACTTGAAAATAATTTCCAGAACTTTCTCATGGCCACATTTATCGTAATAAAAAAAATTCCATTGCTGCCAGATATACAGATCCTGAGATACAGCCGCTTACCTCGCTTAGTTGGCCACCCTGTACAAGAGCACCTGACTCTGATGATAAAATACGAGGCTGTGGGTGATAAACTGCTGAAACTTCATACTGTACTGTATTACTATAAGAAGCTGCAAATCCCAAACTAGATAAAATATCTAATAGTCTTTTAGATCCATATCTTCTGTGAAGAAATACAGAAAGGCTCAAAAGTAACTGAGATGAAAAAGAACGTTCCCGTACGGCAGCCATAATTGCATGGCTTATTGAAGTACATTTTGTTTTTAAATGATCAATTTGTCCTTTCCTGTTTTTGATGATGACTTCTTCTAAGAAATGTAATAAAGTTTTTGGAATTTCTTCATTAACATTATCCAACATTTTACTAGGAGGTGGATAAGATTTAGTTTCGACTATAGATGTTCGGATATCTTCTCTAATATTTGCTGCTGCAGCTTCTACAATTCTTAGCCTTTCTGCTTCAGGATCTATTTTTTTACTTTCGTACCAAGCTTTTGATAGAATATCAGCTTGTGCATCACGGAAAGAAATGATCGTGAAAGCTCCAACTTTCTTCGTAATTACGATATCGGTTAAGTACTTCTGTTGTAGTCTTGTAATGATAGTTTTATCATCTGGCACATACCCTGTCAAGACATCTTTAAGCTCTTTTAGTGTGAATTGAGAATCATTATTATTTTCGATGTAATTGAAAATCTCTAACATAGCTTCTGTAACTTGATTATCTTGACGAGGTTTCTCAAGAGGCGATGATGATGATGATTTATTTGAAAAGTTTGTAAAGCAAGCAGCATGGTACTTCGCTTCAGCAGCGATCAAATCAAACTGTAAAATTATACGACTTTTCACCAATTCTCCAAAATCATCCCCACGTTCTTCTGCTTTTTTGATAACAGTATCTTTGAACTCAAGAGTACTCACATTTTTTATCTTCCGCCTGTATTTTTCACTTTTCTTTTTCTCTGTAGCCTCATCAGCAACTTCACCACGAAATAAACATTGATTCTTAAAAGCAAACACTTCACCTCGTTTTTTACGGAGTACGAATATAGAAGTTATAGTTTCTCCTTCTTCTTGTTTCCGTTTTGCTGCTTGGATACAGTTTTTACTAATGTAAACACTTCGGCACTTTTCATGCACTTTAACAGAGGTTACTGATTTTAAATAATCAATTTTTCCGTCGTTTCGTTCGACACTTGCATTTCGTAGAGTTTTCATACCGCGCACTACTTCAACAAGCGATTCACCTCCCGAATCTGACTTATTACATAAAAAACACAAATCAGCCATAGTTCTTGAAATTGTACGTCCGTAGTTTACCAAGATACAATTCAAACTGAAGGAAAGAGAAGATGGTCGTAACTATACAATACAAATGAACATCTGGAAAGGAAAGGAAGGAAACACACGTGTTTCATTCCTCCCTGAAGTATGTGTCAGGGAGGCGGGCAGCTTGAGTTTGGGATTAACTCCTTCAGCCAGATCAGAGGATACACTTGTATGTACAAGTGCATTAAGGATAGGTGAGACGGGATATTTATGGAACATAGGAAGTGTGGGTAGGGTTCAGAGGATTAATACTGGCCCAGCATTCGCCTTATAAGTTTGCAAGCAGTGACTTACATTACCATGAGGAAACCTCTGAGAAAAACTCATGGCAGACCAGTCGGCTCCGGGGTTTGAACCCGAGACCTCCCAAATACTAGCCAGCGTACCTAACATACTCGACTAACTAGCTTGGTAATGAACATCTGTCCCGACTGGCTATAAATAGAAAGGTCCGTAGTGTATAATAGGGGCCCGTATAATTCCCAGGTATAATTTTCGACGTAGTGGAAGAATTTTAAAATTTACAGATTTTAAAGAGGCACTAAATTATTTTCTATTTAAAATGTCATTAGTGTAAATGGGAATATAATTATATTATGATTTAAGTTTTTCTCTTAATTATTTTTTAATTTTAGTAAACGGTTATCAGTATTATTGAATAGATATAGATTTAATGCATGAAGAAAATGATAAAATATAATATAATAGTTAATAAAAATTGACAAATATTTATAATCATTGATTTATTGATAGTTCATCAACTATATATGGCGCGTTTTCGACCGGAGGCACCGGTTGATCTGAAGTGATGCGGTGACCGCGCGCTCTCCGCCCTCTATCTCGAAAATTTTTTTAAACAAAATTTGTAGCAAATTTTGTATTCTACAATATTGATAATAAATACAAATAGCAAAAAACCCATAGGAAATGAGATATTTCCAAAAAAAGCGCAAAAAACCGATTTTTGTGACCTTTGACCTTGAAATTTAATAGTTGCTTACACCCTACCATATGTAGGTTTTGAGACAACTTTTAGGGTGTCAATATACAACTATTTACAGACTTACAGCTGGGTATCTTGAATTCCGAGGTGAACTTACTATAATGACTGGACTAATGTCTCGTATAAACGTGAAACATCAATGTAACGCCGGGAATTGCCAACACCAACATCCATAGAAATTCGGACGACACTCTCTACAAATTCCATATTTCCGAGCATTATTATCTATATATCGGTGTCTGAACATCGAATGGTGACTTGACCCCGTTGATTCATTTGGCAGACATGGTACACGATCTTCGTATCTGCCTCTTCGTTTTCTTGGCAAGTTAAATCCTCGTTGATTATTTGGATAACAAAACCACCTTTCACCGAATATTCATAGCACATGTCGTGATTGATGTGGATGATTTTGTTTCCGATTATGTGCGCCATGTCTTGTTCTGACCAATTGTTGATAATATATTTCACCAGAGCATCTTTGAATTTTATGTTTTTCAATTCTTTGGCGAAATCAGAAGGTCGAACTTGTTGCGGTCCTGAGATTCGAAAATCGGTCGATTTTACGTTTTCTCGCAATCCATGCTCCGTGTCCTTGATGGACGGGCAGAAGTACCTGTCGAATATCACATCGATTCTTGCGACATTATTTTTGCACACAATATGCAAATTTTTTTTTGAGATATCTCCGAATGTTCGTGGAATGTCCTTCAAGGTATGCAGTAAAAAGAACCCATCGATTATCAAAACATCTGTAGACTCTGGCTCCGTGCTCTCGATTTGTTTTTCAAGGTCTCGGATCAATGCTGATTTGTCGGTTTTATTTATTGTTCCATCCATGTGGCAAAGTGTTCCATCCATGTGGCAAAGTATATGCTACACTCAAAGTGTCTGAAAACAGGTTTTTGGTAATCCTGGCAGCAATACGAAAAGTTTTAAAAAAAATTTATCCGTATTGCTATGATACAGGTCGGTTAAATTTTTTGACATTTTCAAAAATGCGCTCAGGCTATATGCTACGCGCAAAATGACTGAAAACAAACTTTTTCGTAATACAATTATAAAATCTATGTACATTATCGATATCAGACGTATTGCTATAATACCGACTGCCTTTTTTTTTGACACAGCAGAAATGGCCTCCCACGCAGTTGCTACACTTTCGACCGTTACTGCACACCTAGTCGGGTTCAAAATCATATAATCTAACGATTTCATAGGGTTTTGGCCGTATTGCTATGAGACATGGTTTTGGTCGTGGGCTCTCGTACTACCTGGCCTACATCAGTAGCTACAACTGTCGTCCTTTGCTTAACAGCAGTTGATGATATGTGATGCAATATGAAATACTTTCTTTCTTTTTCATCTGTCATTTTCCAAAACTCAGAATTAAGAAGTGCTCTTCTGGCCTCAGATATATTTTGGGTAGGGAACAGTGGCTAGGATTTTAACAGGCTGTTGTATGAATAATATGAATCCTTGAAATAGTTGTTACGAGCACAAAGCACCGTGCAATATTAAACTTTCATATGTAGCAAATAGGATTTGCTATTTATTTCACTGAAAAAGAGATACCATTATTTAAAAAAAATTGGGCATCGATCCACTGTGTACTAAGACCTGTACAAGGTGACTAGTACTCCTAGTAAACAGTGGTTCTAACAGTATACAGTGGCTACGTAGGGTACTACGTAGCCACTACGACTTGCCGCTCAATTGGGCCCTGTTATGCAAAAAGCAACCAACTCACAAAATGTGGATTATGAGATAATTGCGTTTAATTATATTCTTAATTATTTAATTCTGGGTATTTGTTTTCAAAACTAAAAAGTAACTTTGGAAAAGTTAAATTATAATGCAGTTTTAATGTTCTAGCACCAAAATAATTATATATATTTTTACCAGAAAAATTTAGATACAGGCTTGGTTTCTTTTTGCTTTTTAAAAGATGGAGATGACCAAATTTCAATAATCTTCTTCAATTTCAACTTCAAAATCAAGATGTTCTGTGTTAAAACCGTCCACATCCTCGACGAACCGTTTGCTGCCTTTTAGGTTACTGTTTAATTGTAAGGCATCAGATGGAATACTTGGGTATGGCTATTGGTTTGCCTTGGGGCCATAGTGGTACCAAAGCTTCATAAGGTGTTCCAGAAGCAGATGGCCTACCCCGAACATTCTTTTTAATGTTTACCTTTTGAAAAGGATTTGTAAATTTATTTTGCTTTTTAAAAAGGTAATTAGGTTCGTCTTTATCTAATTTAATGCTTCTTATGTGCAGCTAGTTTATTTTCTCCTTGTTTTCTGTCGCCTTTCTGTTTACTATATTTTTTTCAATTTCTTCAACGCCAAAAAAATCCATAGACTCCATTTTTGTAACGACAAATGGTTTCTTCTTACGACAAGTTCTCATAATATTAATGTAGTCATCCGGTGTGTAAAGCCGTTGATGTCTTTTTAGTTCAGACTCGATGTCGCTGAAATCTGAGTCATTGGGAAGGAAAGTATGACCCGATATTAAAAAATTTAAAATAATAGTTTGAAGGTTTGGAATGGTGTGCAAAATAGATTTAAGTAAGAGGGTAATTTTTGTATTCCTATTTTGCCGGCCACATGCATCACTCCAAAGGATTACAAGTTTTACTGTTGGCGGTAGGTTACACTTTATGTGTTTTAGTAAGCATGACCCCACTTCTTGGGAGCCGCATCCAGCCGTGCCTTCAACCCATACGTAGCAATATCAACGATCCTCCTTGCCACTATGCACCCCATCGTTATACACGCAAAGCTGACGTTTGTAGAATACTATATTTGTGGGAATGCGGGGTAATTGTAGCGTTTTTTCCAAATCAAATGTTAAACATTCCAGTTCAGCATTTTCTTTAGCTCGTTGAAAATCTTGTCTACGAAGATCTTGAGCTTCTTTGGCTTCCAGTAGGTGGGTATCATGCTTATTTTTAAGCTCTTCTTTCATATCTATATTTTTCTCATTGTCGATTGCAGTTTTAAGTGTGTCACAACTACAGACATATAAAATACAATAGACAGAGCTATTCATTCATAAAATACGAAATGTTTATACTCCAACATTGTTATGATCAGGGGCGGTGAGGGGGCAAAGCATATGACTATTGTTGGAATATGGCGGCCGACAGATCAACACCATAGACGGAGAAATAAGGGGGGCGAATGAATAGACTCAATTCGGGAATTCTTTCACAATATTTCCAATTTTAAAAATTAAAACTTGATAAACAACTGTGCAACAAAAATTAGTATAAATATCTGAAATTTGTTGTTACTAATTAAAAATTCAATTTATTTAACTATCACATTGAAATATTTACTGCTCCAAGGTGAATATTAGGTACACATTTTCATTATTAAAACAACTTCAAAATTGTCAGTAAAACTAATGTATATTGTTTAGGTAATACAAATTCTTGTGAGGTTTATGAAATGAAAATAATTACAAAATAATACATATTTATTTTACATCATCAAGGTTGTCATTGATTGCGAAACAAAATTGTTTTTGTTTGAATACTTCTTATTCTATTCTCTTTTATTGTATCCATTTTTTTGGTAACTTCGTGGTGAATACGAATTTTGAAATAGTTTGCTAATATAAGCTTTATTAGGTTGTGGCAATGACCATCAACTGGTGTATCTTCAAATATATGATCTCTATAATAATCATATAAGCTAGCTGGTAATTGTTTCAGTGTATTTACTGATAATATAGTTGTCAGGTTTTTGATGTTTTCATTAAATATACCAGTGGTTTTATTAAAAAATCTAAAGTATTTTTCTGCTCCTTTGCATACTTCTATTATTAATGTAGTTGCTTTAATTAAATTTCCGTATCTTTTTTTTATCTTGAAGCTGAGAGTGAGAAGTATTACACTCCAATAATTCTTGACACTTCAGACAAGTAACACATTGTTTCAACATTTTAACAACAAATCCGGCAATATATGAAACTACATCTTCCACAAAATCAGTTAAGTTCCAACTGGCATGATTATAATGAGGTTGATCTGAAATTGTTTGATTGATAACTTCCTCGACCTTTTTCAACTCTTCAGAATCCAAGAGATTGTCACCCTCATCATTGACTGTTATTCCACTTCCACAAGTTAAAATTGAAATTTTATCCAAATTAATAGCATTTCCTGTATCAGATGCTGTTATCTCACTATGTATAATTAGTCTTTTGTAGGCGGCCTCAAATTGTCTTGCTGAAGGATTATTATTATAACCACCCCGCCTTCTAATGGCAACAAAAAAAAGCTCGAGATGGTCTTGCGATAGTTTATAAGTTGTTATATAAAGTAAATTTTTTTTAAGACACACATGTTCTTCATACATATTTCTTAAACTTTGTATATTTATTAAGAAGCCCAGAAAACCAGTTTTTCTTCGTGATTGAATAACTGGCACATTTCCTATTTTTAAACCTAATATATAATCTTCAACTTCTTTAAAATATTTGGAAAAAAAATCTGCTGTTGCTGGAGATATTGGCTTTTTAAAAAAGTATTTCGCCAGCCTTGTTCTAGAGTTGAATATGTCAAATAGATTGTTAAATTTTAATATAAAATTTGATGTGGGCTCTGCTAATAAAAAATTTTTTGTCCTTCTCTTTCAAAAATAGAAGTGCATCAGCAACACTTTTGCTCAAAATTTGAGTCGCAATGCGAACCTTCATTTTTTCGCGAGTCCACTAGAGAGTTTTGTAATTAGACTCCAATCTATCACATTTCCCTCTTTATCAGTGACAAATTGTGAACCAAAGCAATTCCTTATGAGCTTGATCATGTGACAAGGGTCCAAATAAATATAAATGTTTTCATCCGTCATCGGGTGTTTGAAACTTGTAATTAAATTTGATGGATTGCTTAAATCAGCACCTAATTTTTGAGCCATACTTAAATTAATTGCCGCTCCATCAAATGTTACAGATGTGACAATCACACCACTTTCGTGAATGAATTCCAAACATTTCAAAACTAAATTAGCTTTCTCTGTTGCACCTAACCCATCAAGAAGAAAATATCCAACAGGGATTTTCCATGAATCGTTTAAACATACAAGCATAAACACAAGGGCTTCTTTGGCTTCTGGAAGTGTATCTGCATCAATCCTTGATCCTATATCGATGTACCCTGTGAATTTCGACCCCGTCCACTCTACTTGTTTTCGTATTGACATTTCGTCAAGTACAAGATTGCAAAGTATAGTCTTGTCTACTCTAGAAGCATTTTCCTGTTTTATTTTCAATGCCTGAAAAATAATTCATTTTGTAGTCTAAAACATTATTAAGTATGCATTAGTTACATAAAGAACTTTTGTAAGTGAAACATTATTATTAAATAAAACATAAGAAGGTTTGATAGTAATTGTCTAGTTGTATAATAGTGAAACAGTAAAAATTGAATGAACAGATTTTTGGTTTTGCCAAACTTTGAAAAATCGTTACCTGCAACGATTCTTGAGTAAATCCTGGAGATCCATCTACTGACCTAAACCATTTTGAAATTGTTTTGAGATGTGGTAAAGACTGGTTAAAGGTGCTTCTCACAAAGTTGTAAGCATTAGCAGAATAGAATGAAAGTGTCAATGCAAATGAGCGAAGAGCTGGATTGTATTTGTGAGTGGAAGATCCACATAACATTCTTTCAAATATTTCAAGTGCAGGCCCTGATAGTGAAGCCTAAAATGCAAAATGATCTTTTGATGAATTGTTTTATACTATTTGTTTTACATTACCCTTATATCTGTTTCTCATGAGTCTGACATATTAAATCTTTCCTTTAATAGGTTCAAGAGGTCGTTTAAAGTTGAAATGCGTGCTTTAAGTCTTCTTACAGTGTTATGCAGGGATTTAATTTTTTTCTCTGTCTTAGCACAGTTTCCCTTAGAAATTTGAAGTTTTTCTTAGCTTCGGTGGGAGACGAGAAATCGCTACTATCCAGGTCTCCTACATATCTCCGTTTTCTGAAGAAAAAAAAATCAAAATGGATATTTATAAACTTGTTGACTTTTTTACCTTTTCACTTGTTTGGTTATGGATTTTTATTTTTATTTCTAGTAGTTTTATACCTAAAACAAAATTAATTTCAACTATTGATTTTTGTTGAAGCTAATAAACTTCCCATGTTCATAAATATAACTTTTATGTGGCGATTTATTATGGATAAGTAAAAATATCTACCTTTTTATTCTGTGTTCTTCTGTGGACATGGAACTTTCTTCTACACTAATGACTTCTTTAGTGACAGTAGCCTCAGCCTGCAGGAATTCTTCCACTTCAGATGCAGTTGAAGTGCTCGGTGAATATACCGCCTCTGTATTACATCTAAAATTAAGTGATGTAGATTTAGGGAGTATTCATGTATCTGACGATTATGTATGTTGAAGGAATTACCAAAAAAAAAAATTTTATATAGATGAAAACATCGATGTTTTATGGTCCCTGTGTAGGTATTTACAATTTGTAAAAATTAAAATTCACTTACAAAATGGCTGAAGGTCCAGCTTGACATGTCATATTCAATTTTTTGGGTATTGTTTTACCAGTATCCACCAATTTTTGTCTGCAAATTTAAAGGAATTATTGTAGGTACAGTGTAATATATGTTACAATGTTTATTACCTCTTTAATGTGTGATCCTCCTCGGACTCATCTTTTTCAGATTCAGAAGATATCTGATAATCTATTTCAGACATCCTAATGAAAAATAAATAAGTAGTTTTTATAAAGTATGTAAATATGTGAAGGTAGAGCAAATTATTATACATACCTAGTTGTTTGCTGTTCATCTATTTGTATTTTTTCACATGTAGAATCCAAATTGGATACTGGGCTAAAAGTATTTTCACATCATCAGTGTTCTTTTACTAACTCAACCTATACTATTTTTTTACCTGCTGCTTTTAGTGTCTCTGATGGCTAAATAAGGAACTGCATCTCTCCTTAACATTTCTGTTCCATTGGCCCTTTGTGTGAAATCATTTTTTTCAAAATGATCAGAACATACTTCTGGCCTCTTTGGTAATTTTTTATCTGGTTGAAATCCAAGTATTTCCATCCAGGTATTTCTTCGAGCTTGGCTTACTGGAAAACTAGAAGAAATCATAGAACAATTGTACACAACAGTGGCTAGCTGTTTACCTATTTTTTACTACAAACAAGTGTTTCTGAAGATAATGGTGTTGTAGTAGAGGTGTTTTGATATGAGGTAAAACCACCAGTAAATTAAAGCTAGGAATAAAATTACATAAATCCTAGCACCTATACAAAATGCAGCAGCAACCTATTAGGTACAGTAGGTATTCGCCTATCATAGCAAGCCTTACATGTAGTTTTTAATACCTCAAAACTCTCAGTCTATCCAAATTTCTGAACTACTTGTCTAATGCTTCCTATAGGTGAGCATCATAGACATTTTTTTATATGTATGTGCAGCATCTTATGTTTATTTTCTACAATCTACTTAAATATGTGTAGGTATGTGAGTGGTAATTTCACCCAAAGCCAATTCAGATTCTATAAGAATAACTTTAGACATTGTGTAAAAAAAGGATTCACTACCCGCCTATGACTAACTTATTTACTACCACAGACATATAAATGTTTGTGTTTACTACAACTTACCAGTGAAAAGATAGGTTAGGATTCAAATAATCGATTTTCCGGCACACCACACACTGTCTCACCATAGTTTTAATTTTTTAACACCTCTGATTCACTAGTAAATACAAAATTGGTTGAAATACACGCAAACAAATCAAAAACACAGTACCCGCCACTTCGATTATCAATGAAATGATATTGGAATATGGCGGCAGCTTGTTGGGGTAGTTTGCTAGCGGCGTTGCCGGACTTCGCAAAATTTTAAAAGATGAGCTGAAAATTATACTACCTTGTTGTATGTAAAATAAAATTTAAGAGATTCAAACTCAACAAATAACAAATTTCTACACATATTTATAGGCAAAAATATATGTATGCAAAAATATATTTAGTTTGTAGAGAAATATTAAATAATAGTATTGAACATAAAGTACTAAAAATAATTTTATATTATTCATCTGGCAACGCTGCGTTACTATAAAATAATTTGTAGTAGAGTAAGAATTTATGTTGGCACATACACATTTTGTAAACAACTCTGTCTATTGTATTTTATATGTCTGTGGTCACAACGGTTACATGTATCTTTCTTTATTGGTTTTGTTAGCAAATTAAACTTGCTGTAAAAAATTCTTTTGTAAGTAGAAATGCTAACAGGTGCAATTTCTTCAGAGCAATATAAATTATACATTTTTTGTATAGTCATATCTGGTGGTGAAAAGTTTGCTTGAGGTGTAGACCGACAGTAGTGCGACATATATCGCGGTATTTTGTTTATTTGGTCTACTACTTTTTGTATCTTTGCATCCGGTAGTTTATTCTTTCCCCCTGTAATTCCTCTCTGATCAGTTAAAGCAGAACGCCCATGGAACTTTTTCAAAGCTGTGTTGGCCCTGAAAGTTGATACTCCCAATGTCTTTACGAAGGTATTGCGACAAACTATTTCTTCACCCAGCTTATATTTTCTAGAAAATGTCCTTTTAGTGACATTTCGGCCATATAATCTTTTCTTTGGGTATTCGGTTACTGCTGCCGCAATGAAATTTGTTTGGGCATTATACGATTCCAATGACCAAAACCTGGTAAAGTGTTCCTTTCTTTTTTCACTGCATACTTTTTCTGTACATTTTTTTGGACAGTCGCAATCATAATCATTAAACGGTTTTGTTTCAATTTTTGTCCCCTTGTAGTTATAATATGGTTTACTACTATCTTTATCAATTTTTTATTGTGCTCTGTCCTGGTCTTTATATTTACGTTTACGACCTTTCTTAGGTCTTCCCTGGTATTCATCTGACTCTTCACTGAAATTATTACTTTCCGTAAATGAATCAGCAATAACGTGACGTGGTGGATTACCATTTATAATCACTTCATATGTCGGATCGGCAGTAGAATCATCGCTATCTTCTGATTCCGTGGTAGGGTAGACCGGGGCAAGTGTACACCGTTTTTTAATAGTTGACATTTATATTCATGTAATGAAAAATTTTTTTTTTAAATTAACATAGCATCGCCGAAGTCTTATTGGCTTATCAATTATCGAGTAAATTAGTATTATTCGAGGTCTATAAATTCAATAGGCCTGACTTAACAACAAATTTTATTTTTTTATCCACAAATTTTTACACTTACCCCGTACTCGGGAAAGTGTAAAATTGGAACATAAATCCCATTTGACTGCAATAATAATAAATGCGGGGCAACTGTAAAGAGTAGAATAATAGCTAAATAAAATAGCATATTAAATTTTTTTTTAATTATCTTTTTTGAAAAAGTTTTCAACTTTTTTATAATTTGCATAAACAAGCCGTCAAATATTGGAAATGAAAATTATTAAGAAATGCTTAAAATCACTTTTTTTATTTATTTCAAAATACATTTTCATGAACTAAATATTATATCCAGTGAAATTTAAAGGAAAATGGAGTGCTCCTCTGCGAGTTACAGTAGGCTCTGGCAAGGAAGTGATTATATTTTCAAATAAAACCACATCAATATCTTCAATTGACGGCCAGACAAAATTTTCTTTAAATTTTCTCAGAAATTTAACTTCATACTCTTGTTCATTATATTTTTCTTTTACTTGACCTATAAAATGCTTCAGGCTTTTTGGAACGATTCGGTATCAGATTCCTCCAAATTAAAACTTTTATCAGATTCCTCGTACAAGACACTCTCTTCGGAATCACTAGAGGACTGGATTGGAGATTTCCTGTAAACAGTCTTACTTTTGTTAATTTTTCCTTTTGGAATCACAGGATTTGTGTTTGAAGTTGATGGTATATTGCGTGCCGAATCACTGGATCTGGCTGTGATAATTTCTGTTCCATGGGCTAAACGCTTTCTTTTTGGAGCTGGTTCCATAGAAGACTGTTTAACGGAGTCAAGAAGCAATTGCTGGAAACTTGTGGAAATCAACTTTTTATTTTCGTCCTTGGAGGCATCTGGTTCGTCTGATGTTGAAATTTCTTTTATAGCATTTTGGTTAACTGGCTCATCAATAGCTTCGCTTTTATTGAGCGAGGACATGGATTCACCGCTTTCCTTTGAAAATGGGATGCCGTTGGATTCTTCACCAGGCTCAAATGTTCGAGGACTGGATGTTAAAAGTTCGGCCATTGATTTGTCCTGCCGTCTGGATTTGGTTACAAGGTTCGATCTAAACTTGACTGTTTCAAGAAGGGCTTTTTCAAAATCGCCATTATTATTATTTAACTCGTCAACTTCTTGTTCTTCTCTTTCATTATTTTCATTTTCCTCCAAGGTCCTTTCTTCACCTTTGTCGTTTTCATTTTGCTCCAACACCGTTCTGCTGTTAATATTTCGTTTCCATCTTTTCAGCGCCTCTATGTCATATTTCTCTTCTGGAACAACTCTCCTATCGAAGGGAACAATTCCCCCTTTTCTGAATCCATTCTTTATGATATCAGGCTCAACTTCTGACCAAGTTTGCCCTAGTAATATGGTGAAGTTTTTCTTTGGTAGTCTCACTCCTTGATGATTTCTTTGCCAAACTGTCAACTTCCTGTCCCATATTGATTTAAAAGATCTGAACACTGCCAAATCCAAAGGCTGGAGTAAATGGCTGCTGTGTGCTGGTAGCTTAAGAATATTAATGTTGTGGTTTCGGGCACTTTCTATCAGTGTGTTATCTACATGGGAAGCATGACCATCATAAATTACGAGAATAGGCTTCTGGTCGGCCACTTGAGGAATAAAAGACTTCATAAAATAATTTCGAAATATTTCGGAAGTCATCCATCCATTGGGGCTTGCGGCAATCTTTAAACGTTTCTTCACTTTTGTCTGGTATCTATGACCATACGTTATTACCTTCGAATATGACCAAAGGTGGAAGCTTCCCACCTGCAGCGCTGACTCCAGCTAGAACTGTTATATTATCTTTCCCTGAACAAGCTATTATTCTAGATGAAGGTTTTCCTTTCGCTCCAAGTACTTTTATACGCGAGGGATCTGTGCATAATGACGTTTCGTCTAAGTTGAACACACGTTTCGATTCGATCAAATCAAGCTTTTCTAACGCCTTTTCCAACAGATCAAAATATGCGTTTATGAGGAATGGATCCGTCGACTTTTTTCGGCAGTATTCCAGAGACTGTGGTTTCTTCACGGATAGACCATGTCGTTTCTTAAAACCAGCGATCCAGTCGTCTCCCGGAATATTATTTTTAAAAGGGTTCGGAATATTATTAATCGTTACAAAATCTCTGATTTTATCTATAAATTCGGATGTTGATAAGCCGTAGCCCCATTTCTCCATTATTTTCAAGTTGTCCGCAATTCGTTTCTCGACTTCGAAAAGAAGGACTGGCGGCCGCCCTTGCGTCTTACTTTTTTGGCCTCGGAGTAGTTTTATTCGCTTGTATAAGGTGATGTAAGGAATACGAAACTCTCCACTTGCTTTTGAAATGCTCATTCGTCCTGATTTTATTTCATCTAAAGCCCTATTTAGGGTAGCTTCACCATATTCAGCTCTCTTTGAAATTCTCTTATAGTTGCGGACCATATTTTTCTCTTTGATAACACCTGTAAATGAAATTGGAGTGAATTAAACACAAGGGGCAAGAGTAAAATGTCTAATTTACAGTTGCCCCATAGGCAAAAAATACCGGGGTAAGTGTAAAATAGGTTATGTTAAAAAAACAGTGCATAATACATCGATTCAGTATATTTTACAGGTTCAAATAACACTATTACAATAGTGAATACATAAAATGAATTATCAAATACTTTATACTTACTTTCTCGAAAATTTATTCGCCGGCACGTGGAACTCGTCTGTCAACTGCATCCACGTAAAAATTTTTACCGTTGTGTAAAAACCAGAATTCTCGTGCGGGCGCGCTACGTTTGGCCCAGTAGCGGGGGGTATGTTTGTTTGGTTGCCTAATGATAGTTATAAGGATGATATTGGATATTCTATATTTTTTCTGGCCTGATTTTACACTTAACCCGTTTATACACTTACCCAGGTCTACCCTACTTAAACCATATTTTTTTTCTTTGCAACTAGCAACTACCTGACTTTGTGGATTAGTAACCCTATTTGGCTATTTTCTGACAGTTTCCTCGCAGAAAATTTCGTAACTAGGGCCTGGTTTTGCTTCTAGTACTGAATGAAAATGACTAAAGTTTCTTTCTAAAACAATAAAGATGATAATGTATCAACATAACCATGCTATATGCTATGATATTTAAACTTACTATCTTCCATCAAGGCCTTTCCTACAATAATGTTATTCAATTGAAAGTATGGTGTAGGTACTGTTAGATTTAGTACTTCGAGGTGAAGCTGGTGTTTGATCAAGAACTGTCGTTTGTTCTGAAACAAAAATGAAGTAAAATTTTGGTAAACGCATTTCTGAAAATAACTCACCCTCAATTTCTGGAGAATTTTGGGTAGTTTGCAAGTCACTTTCAGGATATAAAATATTGGCAGTAATATCAGAATGTTGTGTTTGTATTTCCGGTGAATCATCTATCTTCTTCTTCTTGAGAAAGTTGTTGATCTAAATGTGGGTTACTCTGGTAAGTACTTGTCACTGTAAGATTATTTGGAGGTATATTCTCTGAAGAACATATTTCCATTTCTAGTATATCAGTAAGGGAGGGTAGTACTAAGTGAGACGAAATTAACATTTTTTACTCTAACTTATTTATTTTTCTATACATCCGTTTTCTTTTCATTTCATTTTATAGTATAATCTCTCCGCTTTCTAAATTATACACAAAGAAGAAATTAACCACAAAAATAAGCAAAATAAAATATATTTTTCTTAAGTGCGATCTTGTCTCATTTAGTACCTGAAAGTGTACCAAGTGAGACTAACAAAAGTACCAACTGAGACATACAATATTATATACCTTCAGTATAAAATTAGAAAAATCAAATAATTTTTTTAGCGAATATTAACCGAGCTGAAGTTAATTCTGAATTTGTACAATTTAGACTGTCGCTTTGTAGTGCCTGGAACAGGATCTGGAAGTACCATTGCTATATCATTCAACGCAAGAAAAGATGCATCGGGTATATCTGGAAACACAAAGCAGTTCGAAAATTTAAGTCTCTTACGAAGAAAAGACACTTCGAACTCATCGTTAGACACTCCTGTAACTTTTGAGACATAATGAATTTGTTTTGGGAACCTAATTAAAACAAATTTGTCCACTGATACATCTGCCTTCGTCACAACAGTATCTTCAGTTTCATCATCGGGTACCCAGTCTTCAGTTTCAGAAAAAGCTTCATATTCGGAATCTTCAGAGGTATCATTGTCTGTCGAATCCCGTTTCTTTGCCTTCTTAATCTTTTGACGCGGTTTCTTAGGTCCCCCTTCTGTAACTCACTTATATTTCGCTTAACTTTTTTAGTTAATTCTTTTGAGTTTTCCTTTTCTATCAGTTTATCGTTCTCAGGCGTTTCCGTTATTATTTTACTTCTTCCCTTTTCTTTTCCCTTTCTAATTTGTTTTCTGGGTAATGCTTTGGGAAATCCTCGAATATCTTCGGGTGAAATAAAACTAGTTTGAGCTATTTGTGTATTTTTTGGAGGTGTTTTTTCAGCAAGAGGAACATTTTTGTTGTGTATTTTTACTTCTTCCTCTGATGGACTAGGTTGATTTTCCTTATTTTCAGTTTCTTGATCATTAGAATATGGTCGGTCAGTTAGAAACGAAGTTAAGAAGTCGGCGTCCTTAAACACATCTTGGTCGAACGGGTGAATTCCTGATTTTCTGAATCCCGCGACTATATTACTAGGCGTAAAAGATTTTTGGAGTGCTTCTGAAATTCGTCCTGCTGAATCGTATATGGTCAAAGGAACTCCAGGATGTTGAAGCATATACTTGTCGCATGCAGCATTATAATATGCTTTAAAAGGTCCGTAAATGGAAATATCTAAAGGTTGTAATTTGTTACTACAATGAGGAGGAATCGTCAAAATTTGAACACCTGCTTATCGAGCTCTTTCTACCACCTTTAGAGAAATGTGACTTTCATGGTTATCATATATAAGAAGGGTAGCGTTTTCTTTGGATGAATTGCTATGGGCAATAAAATGATTTAAAACATCCAAGAAAATTTCTGAATTCATCCATCCACTTGGGTTTGCAAAGCCTAAAGCACCTGTTGGACCATCTTTTAGCATATGATTTTAAAAGTTTTTCCTGGGAAATATAAGTACCGGCGGTAAAAATATTCCAGATGCCGAAATTATTCCACACATTGTGACTGTTTTCCCCCGTTCACCACTTGTAGATTGATAAACCTGTTTTACTCCTTTTGGAGCAACAATTCGTTTTGGACTTTGAACTGTTTGGGTGCCAGTTTCATCTAAATTGTAAATACGGGAACCGTCTGCCAAACATTGTGTACATTAAACGAGGTTAGACGTGATAAGCTACATGCTTCTGGTTTCCGAATGGAAATCTCATTATTTCTTTTCATGAACGCCCTACGCCAATTTTCACCAGCCATTTTGTTGTTTTCCCGGGACACAGGGATATCAAAATTATTTTTAATCGCAAGCTCATAAGCTAGCTTTCTTTTAGCCTCTACTGTCAATCCGTAAGCCATTTTACTGCAAGTTATAAGATAATCAGCAAGTAGTTTTTCTTGTTCAGGTTTAAATACTTGTCTATGCCGATAATTTGGTTCCATTATCGCATCAGGCTTATCTTTCTTTTTTCTTAACATACCTCGCTAACGTTTGAAATTTTACTCTCAGCGCGTTAAATTTTCATTGCAGACTAAATTAACTGCATGTTCCATGGTTTCAGCACTTGTATTGCCAATTTTTCTTTGCTTAGGTTTCCGCGGCATCTGTAAAAAATGTACCGATCACTTAAGAAATTATAAATTTAGTACTAAAGTGAGAATTATTATATAGTGATATTTGCGTAATTATATTATGGTACTAACTGAGACAGTCTCACTTAGTACCAGATATATTGTCTCACTTAGTACATTCTGATTCCACAACACGAACGCCCTCAAAAAGAATATCTTTTTTAATATCAATGTCTATGGTCATACAGAAAGTAAGGATAGTAACCAAATATTACAAATATCACATCACATTCACAAAATTCTATGAAACAAATGTTATACAGTATAATACATCGATATAAGAAAGTAACTAACTTACCTTAAAATTAGTTTTTGTATAAAAATACTGTAAAAATCATCTTAAACAATCTATAAAGTCGCAGAACGTTTTGCTTTATGAATGTCAACAACTCACTGACAGTAAACGTAATTTGGAGGGAAATTTAAATAGTTATTCTGATTGTCTCACTTGGTACGCCGTCTCACTTAGTACTACCCTCCCCTACTGGTTGCCTCTTGATCTAAAAATTAAAGAAATGTGATCTGCAAAAACCAACCAACCCACAATAGGAACACATTATTTTTAAAGTCATATAAAATCGATTTAAAATTACTACCACTTGAACATTGAATTTATATGGTTAAGAATATCAACAGAAATATTAATATTATTATTATGCAGTTTGTAGTAAGCAAGATATTAAGGGCCGGTTGTAGATGCCAAGTTCAACTATGGTTCTGTTTTGAACTGAGTTCAACTAAATATTTGTGTTGCAAATGCAACAGTCAACGTTGATCTATGGTTCACAAACAAAGTTCAGTAACCGATCGTTGGGGAGCGTTTAAGGACGGTTCAAGACTGGATCAGAAGGTTTATGACAATTGACGTTTGAATTGATTCTATTGACAAATAGCATTTTAACTATCAATAATTCCAAAATTTTCTCAATCTTTCCTGAAATGAACGCTTTACTCGAAGAATTAACTGATGATGAAGACTTTTTGGAAATAGTTATTGGTTTTTGGCATCCTAGAAGACCACAAACGTTTAGAAACAGGCCCAACCACTTTGAAATATGGTCTGGTATAGAATTTAAATG
Organism: Cynegetis impunctata; assembly: GCA_030704885.1. Classification (NCBI taxonomy): domain Eukaryota; kingdom Metazoa; phylum Arthropoda; class Insecta; order Coleoptera; family Coccinellidae; genus Cynegetis; species Cynegetis impunctata. The sequence goes on from JARQZK010001623.1 coordinate 101,402, forward strand.
TAGATTTCGGTTGGAAAAACGAACAGTGAGGTTTCTAATTGATCAGATCTATGAAGAAATTAATTTCAAGATTGAAAAGTAAGAGTTTTAAACTTGAAACGTATTCAATTGCTATAATACTTGATATATTTCAGGAATCATGCACTCACACCTGATGTAAAAGTGTTTGTGACACTGCGATATCTGTCTACAGGGTCTATACTGCAGGTTACAGCCGACTTCAATGGGATTGATAAATCGCCTGCAAGTCGTGCTGTACATCAAGTTACGAGGTCAATCGAGACTTACATACAATTCCCTGAGACACAACAAGATATTGAGGATTGTAGACAAGGTTTTTTTCAATATAAGTAAATTTCCGAGGTGCATTGGGGCACTAGATTGTACTCATATCATGTGAGAATACAGTCGCCAGGTGGACCTCTTGCTGAAAATTATCGTAACTGAAAAGGATTTTTCTCATTCAATGTGTAGGCAGTGTGTGATGCTGAATTAAGTATACGTAGCATGGTATTTCGTTGGCCTGGAGCTGTCCATGATGCCCATATATTTAGAAATTGTTTACTGAGGGCCAAATTTGAGAATGGTGACTGGAGATAGTTTGCTTCTTGGAGATAGTGGCTATGGGATAAAAACCTATCTTATTACTCCATTAAGAAATCCAGGTAATCCGGCTGAGCAACTATTTAATGAATCCCAGATAAGAACACGTAACCCAATTGAAAGATGCTTTGGTGTGTTGAAAAGAAGATTTCCAGTTCTAGCTGTAGGTATTCGCCTGAGGGTTGAAAAAGTAGAAGGTATAGTAGTTGCTTCAGCAGTTCTACATAATATAGCTTGCATGATGAGAGATGCTGCTCCACCAGTTGATGAAGAAATAGAAGCTGCTGTACACTTAGTCAACAATGTGAATAATGTTGTTATGAGACAAAATGGTGGTGCAAACAACAGTGTTCGTTATTCTTTAATACACAACTATTTTGCAAACTTATACATGAAACTAGAGATGAATATTTTTTCATTTTAAATTGCTACGTTAGATACAATAAAATCTCTATGTAATAAAAGTATTTATTCAATAATAAAATAATTTTAAAAAACTATGCATTCAGTGATCTCAATTTGGCCTCCAGAATTAGCATGTTCATCTCATGTTCCTTTCTTGTAAACATCATCTTCTCTGCACTCTCCTTTTGCATCAGCAGCATCATTTGTTCGTGTTTTTCTTGCATATGCTTCAATTTCAGCTGAAGTTCTTCAGCAAGAGCTGATTTCTGAACTTCTGCAAGTTCAATTTTTTTTGCACTCCATTCAACCATTTTACTGCTCATAGGATTGCTTTGTTTCTTGAAAGAAACTCCATTTTCTGAAATAAAAACGATGGAAGAGATGAAACTGTTTTTATAGTATTTACTTCATTAAAAAAGACGCATACACAAAATCCCACATAAGTTATAAATGCTTATTCTCACCTTTATCGTTAGTAGATGCTTTCTTTGGACCAGCTCTGAGTGGGGATGATATTTGCTTCCTCAACATGTCTGGTGTGTATTTACACCAGTCTAATTCTTTAGATGTACTTGGCTGAGTATAACTGTGATCTAATGGCAATTCTACTAAAACAAAACCCAAAATAAAAAGTTGATATTAATAAAATGCATATATTTACTCTTTTTCTCTTCCAATATATCATCAGATGTTGAGGCAGCCTAACAGTCCAATGATACTAGATTTGACCTGTTGCCTGAATAATACAAGAAATTAGTATCAAATAATTTTTTTCCAAATCAACTCACTGAAATCAGTTATATCCTCTAATATCACTTCATCCTCACTATCCACGGTGGTCTCCAGCATATTACCTAAATTGAAAGCATTAGAAATTTGTATCCTTCAAACAATAGTGAATGTGACTGTAATCAAACTCACCGTAACCACAATCATGATCAAATTCTGATTGTAATCCAGTCATTTGTGTCCCAACAATTTCTTTAATGCCTTGATCAATCTCATCAAAATCTTTATGGGGTCCTCCACCTGTTTTTTTTTTAGATACATTTTCTCATCGGCAAGTTTCTGTTTGCTTCGCTTCTTCGAATTCTCATACTTATTTTTCAACATGTGCAGTTGTCGATAAGTCTCCCCGACAAACCATTGAACTCATTACAAATGCGATTCCAAGCTGCTAATTTGATTTTGTTTGTGTTTGTATCGCTTTTTTTGCACTCAATTTGATATTTATACCAAATATATTAGAATATGTTCTTCTTTAGCACTGAAGTTTGTTGATCTCTTCTTGATATCCATGATATAAGTATTTAACAAGTTTAGATTCTGAAATATTACCACCTATTATATTGTGATTGATGAGCATGCTATTGAATAAACTAAATATATTTGTCTAAAACCACATACCTTCAAATAGTTCTAAATATATTTACCGAAAGCTACGAATGCGTCCAAAATTCAACTATCACCACACTTAACACAACTTAAATGAATGATGCTAAATTTCAGTTTCCTGCCAAACGCGTTAATCAGGGCAGCCAACGTGACCTGAACTGCCATCAACAAACCTAGGATTGAACTTGCACTCCACAACAGAAATTGAGATGAACCTGGTTCAAATTTGATTAGCAGTTCTGTTGAACTGCAGTTCAACAACGACATCTACAACCGGGCCTAAAATATATAGGAACCAAACATAACCTCATACCTGAATTCTTACAATTTTTAGCTTTTTTTTTTAGTGTCTCACGCAATATTTTTGCAGTTCTTGAGGGATACATATCGCCTGTTAAATTTCACACCTTAGGTCCAAAATAAACACTACAAATTTAGCACTGAACCAGGGAACTTATATGAACGAATCACAACGTTTCACTGACCGTAACAAAATGATGCAATACAAACTTAAAGAACCGTATTCAGCATAACAATACCAATCCACTTGGTCTGTGAATAATATGACTATTCTTAGAAACCTTATTTAGCACAATACTACCAACCCACTTGGTTGGTAATATTTGAGTGTAAAATAAAAAAATGTAAATCACACATTATTCCATGTGGAATGGTTGTTTTTTTGCAAAATCCGACATTACTCATTAATGCACAGGAGATAAGTAGTGATGCATTTTCCAAGGTTATTATGTATTGGACGGCTTGGGATCTTTTTGCAGAATGTAGTATGGAAAATTCGTAATCAGTTAACGATATTATCTCCGTTATTTGTAAGTTGTGGGTTGGTTGCTTTTTGCATAACACGGCCCAATTGTGAAATACTCTGTAACAGATTACGTATTTTGATATACAATTACCATTCTTGTTGGTTTCAATTGACGTTACCCGTGCAGAACTGTCATTTTAAATCAAAACTCGTAATCATTATGATACAATTGTTACCTAACTGAGCGGCTGTTCATAGCGGCTACTACACCTTCCTACAAAGATGCTCTGACATCTTTGGAAGAAATTGAAAATTGATAAGGATTGGAATTTCATTATTAAAGTTATCTTTGGATGATTCGCAATAACAAAAATGTAATAAACTTAACAATATTAAGTACTAAGAAAAGACTTATTGGGACTTTTTTTATTCTATTGACTCTTTTCCACAATGCCGACGTTTCGAAACAGTTTGTTTCTTTTTCTAGGCTAAAAATTAAAACAGTAATTAACCTACAAAACAGATACTCTCAACAACAACAAATAAACATTTTAAAACGTCTATGTAATAATTACCTAGTTGTGGCAGTCAATATCGTACGTAAATATAACAATTCTATTCATATATAAATTCGAGAGATCATTAATCAAGGGATTGATATGTATGGTACCGGTATGTCATTATAAATGAGGGAAAACAATCCGACTTGGTTGTCAATACTTAATGTTGAGTTCTACTCTCTATGTGTGGTCGTATCAAAACCCTCACTCTACCCAGAAACGATCATGACCGGTACAATAAAACTGAAAACAACCAGGTGACAAACCCAGACAACAACAACAAGAGAGCACACAGTATTCACAAACCGAAAACCAACACAGCACAAATATATTCAGAAAACCACAAACCAACGATCATTCTACACCAGTAACAACGTCAAGAAACGACCAAAAACCGTGTTATGAAACAGGAACAGTATGTTGAATTAAAATAAAATAAAATAAATATAAACTAAAAAGGAGGACTATTGTTACCTTCTGAGTAGGATGTTATAAATGATGCTAAGTTGCTGAACATCCTCTCTGTGGTTGACAGTATAATTTCTAATTATGTGGATCATTTCACTGATATTTCGTCTACAAGACAATTTTTCTCTATCCAAGATCTCAACATTATCAAAATCGAATTTATGTCCCATAGACATGTTAGTGCTGTTTTATTATAATTATAAATATTCTTTACATCACATTTATGTTGTTTCTATCTTTCACAAAGGTATTGTTTTGTTTGGCCAATGTAACATTTTCCACAGTTATGACAAGGTATTTTATAAATTATTTGTGACTATGACTCCTTAGGTGTTTTAAACGTAATTTTAGTGAAGAATTCTTTGCCTATGGTATTTAGGTTATAAAAAGCGCATCTACATCCTAAACCTTTGAACAATTTATTAATCCCCTGTGAAAGCCGGGTAAGTATGGGAATCTCAGATAGAATTTAGAGTTAGTGTCTAAAACAGGAACCCCAGTGTCACTGTTGGCATGAGAGGTCTGTTTATGTATTCTTCTGTTTATCCAGTGAGTGGGATAATCATTTTGCATTAGAATGTTTTCAACTCTGTCCAAATTTTTTTAATGAAATCGAACATCACTCAGTGTCAAGCATCTTTTTATGAGATTATCCATAATATTATTCTTTTGCTGTAGACTATGATTACTATGAAAATTAATGCTCCTATCAACACTTATAGGTTTAGTATACCAATCAGTTATCAATTTAGAGTCCTCCATAATAATCTTTAGGTCTAAGAAAGGTAATGATTGATTATTTCCTATCTCAAGAGTGAACTGAATCTTGTGGTGGTATGAATTGAAAACATTTAGTGTATGCTGTACCATATCTGACGGCACCAATAAAAGTGTGTCATCAACACACAATACAACCAACGGGGTAACATAATTCAAAATTTTCACCGCAAAATGGAAAACTTCGTTCATAATTAAGTTAGCGAAGGAAGGGCTGGCTCCCACCAGCCATGTCTATGGGACATTCGATTTTCTGTGTCTTATAGACGAAATATCAGTGAAATGATCCACATAATTAGAAATTATACTGTCGACCACAGAGAGGATGTTCAGCAACTTAGCATCATTTATAACATCCTACTCAGAAGGTAACAATAGTCCTCCTTTTTAGTTTATATTTATTTGATTTTATTTCAATTCAACATAATGTTCCTGTTTCATAGCACGGTTTTTGGTCGTTTCTTGACGTTGTTACTGGTGTAGAATGATCGTTGGTTTGTGGTTTTCTGAGTATATTTGTGATGTGTTGTGTCGCCGACTGAGGCGCAATGATATGGACTGTATTAAGAAAAAATTGAATAATATTTATTTTGAGAGTATTGGCGAATTTCACCTACCTTGAGTTATGAATTCGGCAGGACTCGGTGGGTAGCTACCCTGATGCTGCTTCCCTTGGATGATATGTTGAGAAACACCCGAAACTATTTATATTAATGATGAACTGCGATTGTCTTTATTTCAAGTACTCGCAGAAACGTCTGTTCGCGTCTCTTCACGGCAGGTATCTTGATTCGAAAATTTCCAATACACCTGCGCGATAACAATTATATCCCAAATAAAATTTAACTATACCACCCGAAACAAACATTTGAATATTCAATAAAAGAAAAGAAAGAAAACTGTTTATATAAAATATGAAACCTAAACATGTTGGTTTTCGGTTTGTGAATACTGTGTGCTCTCTTGTTGTTGTCTGGGATTGTCACCAGGTTGTTTTTAGTTTTATTGTACCGGTCATGATCGTTTCTGGGTAGAGTGAGAGTTTTGATACGACCGCACATAGAGAGTAGAACTCAACATCAAGAATTGACAACCATGTCGGATTGTTTTCCCTCATTTATAATGACATACCGGTACCATACATATCAATCCCTTGATTAATGATCTCTCGAATTTATATATGAATAGAATTGTTATATTTACGTACGATATTGACTGCCACAACTAGTTCATTATTACATAGATATTTTAAAATGTTTATTTGTTGTTGTTGAGAGTATTTGTTTTGTAGGTTAATTACTGTTTTAATTTTTAGCCTAGAAAAAGGAACAAACTGTTTCGAAACGTCGGCATTGGTGAATAGAGTCAATAGAATAAAGTATCCAAAAGTCCCAATAAGTCTATTCTTAGTATTTACGATGGATTAGAACACAATAACTATAATATTAAGTACTTTTAGAGACAAAATCAACGAATGAACTAAAATACTAATCTCCTCCATAGGCAAAAAGTAGGTACAAAATAAATAAGTTACACAAACTTCTACTTGTGAATTAAATAATCTCAACAACTTCTCAAACTAAAAATAAAAAACATAATTACATAAACTTCAAACTTTAAACAACTGTACTTCTGAAGAAAAAAATAAAATGAACATAGCTGCACAAACTTCTTGTGAAATCAATAAACTCTACAACCATACTTCTGAAGACAGAAATAAAAAGAACATAGTCGCACTAACTTCAGGTGAGATCAATAAACTCAACAACCATTGTTCTTTCAATTCTTTTATGAATTAGTATATTGGAAATAACATTTTCGATTGTGCAAAACAATAACATAATGTGTTCTAAATTAACTTAAATTCTGACAATCTCTCTACAACAAATATTTTTCTGTCACTGGCAATATATTTATGGTATTGAGGAAATTATGGAAATTAAAAAAATATATCGCATTATTCGTAGGAGAGGTCCTTATTTTTTAATATATAAATTTTAGACAAATACTTCAATTTCAAACCATGTTTTCCATAAAGGTATCATGATTTTGTTTCTTTTCATAGCACTTTTGTGGAGGTCTTTTTGTTGCTTAGTCCAAGGTATCAATTTACGTTTTGTTTTTATCACCTCAATACATTTTTTCGAATGTTCGAGACGAACAACTTCGTTGGGCGTAACACAATTCTTTTTCTTAAGTCTCATCACCATCTGCGTCTTCGCTTTGCTCAACTTCATAATTTGAGAGATCTTTCTCTAGATCTATTTCATCCGAAGACTTTCCTTTGTTTTTTACTGCTCCAAAAAAGTTATTTTGATATTTTAGCAGTCTGAAAAAGGTCGTCAGGTAGACGGTATGAATTTTTATGTACCTCCGATGTATGTCCCATGAATGTAGAAAGTTGCTCAATTTCATTTTTTTTCAGGTAAAATATCTGTGCTTATGTAGCCAAGTGTTTCCGGAGACCAGTACATGTTATTGCACCAGGTTGTTTAGCTACGCTGTCAGTGCTCCTTGTTCGAAAAAATATCATCGTTCAGAAAGTTCTTTCTCATACTGCGCATTATATTATTTTGCACAGCCGTACTCATCGTTTCAATTTTATGATATCAGTATAGTGCCACAAACAGTTTGCCATTAGCATTTGAAGAAGGTGAAGTTCCACCGAAACGTGCGTCATGCGTTATTTTTTATAATAAATGTGTAAATTGTTATTTTTAACCATTGTTTCAATATGTTTATTAATTTACACCAAGTATCGGCCCAATCAATCCAAAATTTGAATATTGTATCCCGTCTGCTGATTCTAGTATCAGTCGCTTGAGTTCTTTTCTGTATATGTCCATATCTTTGTATTCTATTGATGGTTTGCTCAAAGATATTTGTTTAGCAAAGTAAAATATGTATACGTACTCTACAGTTATAAACATCTCTTTGTGTAATATGCTCCAAAGTTTGTACTTTTCATTCGATTCAAATGCACTTTCATTAGTGATGAAGAAAGGTTTCCCACTTTTTTCAAATGAATGGCTTTACTGTTTATTTATTTAGCGTATGGCTTACATCACAGTTTATATAATAACAAAACAATAGGGTACATATAAATGTATGAAATGTATATGAGGACATTACTTAACAATTAACTCAAACTAAAATAGGTAGGCTGGACCAGTTCACAAGCAGATGTCCAGTCTTGATACATAATCAATTGCCTCCTGTGTCGCCATCAGGAAATCTTCTGGCTTTACTGTGTTCGTAATTGAGAGAATTTAGGTAGGAGAAAGTATTATTCTCAAAATTTGCCGTTGCCTATACCCAATGGTTTCGATTGCATGTGATACCTATAGTGATAGGCATTATGTATATGTCTTCTGATTTCTGAGAACGAAACAATAATCTTCTGTGAAATCTTTCAACCATTGCTTCCCCTGAGTCTCAAAATCTTCTATTTTCAGTAAATTAGAAAAGCTTGTAGTATATTTCGCCACTACATAGCTTTCATATTTGGAGTTCCTCAGTTAATAGTTTTCGTTCTTCTCTTATCCGTTTGGATAATAGCGTTGTGTTGAAGAATTAAAGTCTACTATATTACCACTTTCTTGACAAACATCTTCAACAATTTTATCTATAGAATCGGTCATAGGCATTGTGTCGATAAAACTTCTGGGAAAACGCGTTTGTCTCTGTTTGCTTTATCCATGACTCTTGAATACAGAGCAATACTACCAACACTCTCATAATAATGTCTACTGGCAACATTGTCAAAAAAATGGGTGGAACAACCGTCAGATTTTAAATTAAACCGGTTTTTATTTTGGACTTGAGCACTTTTGATGGAAACGATGTGGATTTAAGCTTGTTTGAAAGCAACTGTTATTGGACTTAGGCGAATCTGAAAAAATATAATGTGACTTAGGCCGGTTTGATCTAATTGAGTAATAAAGGGACGTATTTAGGTTTGAATCTTAGGAATAAAAGAAACACGCATATTTTTTATTTATTTCGGTTGAAAGTCATGAGCCAGAACAGTTTTGTAGTATTGTAAATCAGGCAAGTCATTCCAAGCTTCACCATAATGTTTTTCGAGTAGTTTTTTAACATCTGTTTTTCAGTTTTAACATTAAATCGTGCTTCGATTATGTTTGGTTGGATTCCGGATATATGTTTCCCACGTTTAGTTATGCTCAGTGGATTGCATATGTTATTTCTGTATGTTATTTCTCCTCGAACTAAGGTTTTCCGACGATCTGTTCTATATTTCAAGATAATACGCTTCGTTTTACTTATTTGAAAGTGCAACGTTTGAGTGGTTTTCAACACATATCTGCATGTAGTCTTCCAATCAAAAATTGGCACCTCAGTGACTAAAGGCCGGATAGTCGCATTAGACTCCATGATATCAATATAGGTCTGAGGGTTAGATATAGTTTCTAGTCATTTTATTTGTTTTTCCACAAAAGAAAATACCCGATCGGGTGGGATGAAACTATGTCCTGTGACAAGAGATACTATTTCTACTTCTATGTTTTGTGTTGTTTCATGTAGCCATTTAGCAACCATTCCCAGCAATATCGAATTCTTATTTTGGCCGCCGCAACCGTCAGCAACAAGCCTTATCTTCTTTTTACCATCAAGGTTAACTCGATTCAGGCAGTGATATAAACAAGACGATATTTCATTAGAACCCTTGGCTGCCATGCCTTCAGTCCATATATACGAAAAAACATTATCTTTAGTCAGGCTTGCGTGAGAATTTCCCTCGACAATTGTAAAATTGTCGAGGGTACTTTTGGTAGAGGTAAATTTTTTTGGCAGTCAAAGGACAAATGAGCAGTTCTGAATCATTTTCCCTCAATTTCTCAAAGAAGCATTTTGCTCTTATTTTGTTTATCTATATTGTGTTCGCAAACTCTGTTTTTCACTTTGGTTTTGAGTTATTTTTAGCTTTTCTAGCAACTCTAAACAGTCTGAACAGACGTCTTGGCGCGGACACCCAAAGCCAATATTAAAAGAGGTATTGAATACCTTCCTAAAAAAACTTTTAGTCACTGAATATCCCGCTATCGATTCGTCTTCATTCATCCTGTATAGTTTACATATATTTAGGCTGGGATCTAGATATATTCTTTTTTTAACTTTGCCTCTGCAATAGTGACTATCTAATGGCCGAAATTTCTTTATGAAATTCTGTACAGTTTCTCTCTTAGACCGAAAAGCATGACATTTACGGTCTCCTACACGATTTTCGAAAGCTGTTTCTCCTGTACGTATCGATTGGAAATGCCTTTAATACGGTCTTGTTTGATTTTTAAAATGCCACAAAACGCAGCGAGACAGACATGAACTTTTTCTTTACTATTGTGCTGCTTTGAGAAAGCGCGTCCATTTCGCCTGTTATTTCTAGGGCGTTTTCTTTTAACAGGAGCCAATAGCATATTTTGTAAAATATAATTATCTTGACTTATCTTGTCAGGATTACGGTAAAACTTTTTGTGGAAGTAAAAAACATCATTAAAAGTCAACGTTGCACATTTGTACACACTCTTTTTCTTGTGATTACACTTTGGTTTTTCTGGCAAGTTGTTTGCAGAGTACCTGGAAATAAATTTAAATAATCTTCAAATGCAAGTATGAAATTGAATGTGTAACTTTCTATGCCGTAAACTAGTTTACATTGTGTCGCTATCGCTTAAAGAGGCGTACAACCTATTACGTGACATCTCGTGGTATACACTCATTCAAACACAAACCCAAAAAAAATGATGTCGGTGCAAACTTAAAATTTTGCTGAAACATTGTCTACCTTATCTTAGAGACAAACACCGATATAGGTACTAAATACGGAGTGCAAACCCTTACTATTAAGTTATTTAAGTATTACCCAGCCTGCTTGCATTGTAATAAAAAACATCACCCTTTTTTGGCAGTCAGGTAAAACACACAACAATCACATAGATGACCGATCCTAATCCGAGTCCGACCCTGTTCATGGACATGCAAAATTTAATGTCACATCGACCTACCCAACACAAAGTGAGATTACAACGTATTATTTACAAATCTCGTTGTTTCTTCTTCCGTTTTTCATTTGTCTGGAGTTTTAACTTCTTTTTAGCTAATTCAGGCCTCACATCATTTATTTCTTCCTCCATAATTCGATAAAAACGCAAGCGCACGAAATAAACACCACGACACAAAGCCAACAATTTCGGCCATGACACTGTGCAGGGCTGTTTTTCATTGGTCGAATCGGACTTAGGCGAGTTTCAATGACGTTGTGACTTAGGTTTGTATGAAAACAAAACGAATATTTTGAGCCTTATTTCTACCAGTTACAGAGGACTAAGCTGGACCAAGAGCTGGTTTAATCCAAAACAATATTTCATTTTTTGTACAAAGAATCCGGCCAATCAAAAACATTCATTCGTTACTATAGTGGACTTAGGCACGTTTGATATGTATCGACACAATATTTTTTTCTCAATTGGTGCTTTAGTTGATACAATTTCAGGGAGAAGGTAGAATATATAAAGCTTAAGTAACTTCTCTTCCATTTCTGTGATCCAGAATAATAGATCAGCAGAAATTTTTTTTACATGTTCTCCACCGCAAGTTCAAACCACTTACGCCCAATTGAACCTACTTTTTTTAACTGTTATTTAACAAATGGACCGTTAATTTTAATTGTTACTTAAATTTTAAATGATTTGCATCGAAACATTTCTTCGAAACTTTTACAAACGGTTCTTTACTTTCCGTTACAATACGGCAACATTGCAATAACTGAGTGTTTTTCTGTTGGAGCACTGCCTTAAAATTTCTTTCCTTTTTGTGTGTGGAATTTTTCAAAAAGTAACGTTTTTTTTACGATGTCGGCAGAAGCCAAAAAGAATTAGGGGGCCAAAGAAGAGCTGAGAAGTTTAATGCAACCTCGTCCGATTTAAGTAACCGAACCATAAACCAACTAAAAAGATGCTATGAAAACAAGAAGCAGGTAATGAGGAAGAAAAGGGCACATGTCCGACAAGAAGTCTAGAAAACTGGTGGAGGCTTGCCATCCCCCGAAACCAAGGACTAATTCGATGATTTGGTGCTTGCCACCATGGACCCTATTACAGTGGAGGGGAACTATAATCCATTTGACTCGTATGTGGTTTGCCCAGTCCAGAAGAAAAACTCTGTAGAAATTGAATTTGTGTTAGAAAATTCGGTTAGTATTAGTAGAACGTACCTATTACTTCTTGAACATATTTGGGAAAGTCTTGTACACTCTGATTTATAGTGACAACACAGAGGGAGACTTGGAGGAAGGGCAAGTAAACATTTTATCTACATGACATACTCAGTTTTGAACACTTCCCTTTTAAGATATATTGCATCATTATTTCATTGTGTTCAAGTAAAACCAGTCAAAGAAAAATATTTTTTAGGAAAACGACATACTTGATGAAGAAAATGAAAGTTTTTCAGAAGCAACCTATGAGCTGCCGAAAGTAAGCATCTCTTAACTTTATTGCATACACTACTTGCTAACCTTGTGTAACAAATGGTAACAATATAGTCATCATACAGAATATAAATCATGATAGAAATAAATTTTCAATATTTTTAACTTCAGATTTCTGACTTTGAAGAAGAAGAAAGTTTATCAAGTCCCGTTACTATATAGTATAGCCTGTGACGCTCCTTTTTAGTGATCCCTTAATTTTCGAAAGATATACCTTAGTATTAATCCTCGGGCGCCAGATTTTTATATAAATCGAGGTTATCTCCTCGATGGGATTATCTGTTAACGGATCCTTTGGTCACAGGTAACCCTAAAATATTTTAGGGGCTCCGGATAGTTAACTCAGTGGAGAAAAGGGTTCGGTTTCGATCTAAGATAGTAGCGATCGATTGTACAAGCTCTTTTACGTTCTTTAGGCGTCGAAGTGCTGTGATATAACCTTTTCTGTAACGTTATAGATGGTACAGATTGAATTCACTTCAGGTGAATGAAACGAAAATAAATAATACACAGTAATAAAGTAAACCCTCTATTACAAATAAAATATAAAACAGAATATATAGCCGATTAATGTACAATTAAATATTCAGAAAGAAAATAAAACCAATAATCACGATTATGTTACAATAATAAAATAATAAAAAAAACAAAGCAAGTTCAGTGAGCTGCAAGCTAAGGTTGTGAGAGAGCCAATATATATACAGGGAAACAGGTAATGCGTTTAAGCAAGCGGTGTTATACGGATAGCGGAAGCTTACTTTTAGTAGCGGTCAGGCAATTCGGTATAAGTTCTAACGGTATGTACTATCAAGGTTCAACCCCCAGCAAAAGATGGAAACTTTACGGATCAGTATAGATTCAATAAACAACCTACCCACAGATCGTTACAGCGATACTTAACAGTGCTACACCACACCGCTTTCAAAGTTCACACGAACTGTATTCAGGGAAACAGGTATTTAAATACCACAATCAAATACTATACTCTACAGCTGAGCGGTAACCCTTTCAACGTATCTCTTGGATACAAACGGATTTCAAATACAAGTACAGGATTTATTAAAACTTAATTGCCAACAGTGCCTAATGCTGAGTCGCCAGAATTCAGTCAACACAATATAACCAGATTTACAGAAATATCAAACCAGATATTGAATAGACGCAATAATAAGTCACAACGTCGATGCACTACGTAGAGTTCCCATTCAATGTTAACCACTTGTGATCTCTAACAAATTCACGAAGAACAGACGGAATATCGCTATGACTGACGTACAATAATATTTCAGATTCTTAGTTTGAATTAATCGCGTCTCCTAGAATGTCCTGTGCTACAGCAGCGAGACACCAAGGAAAATATATCCCTAACTGAACGCGTTTCCTAGAGCGTCCTGTGCTACGGCAGCGAGACACGAAGGAAAATTGATTATCATAAATTATTTCGCAAATAAAATCTATCGGTCCTTGAATCTGAAATATTTGAACGCAGCCCTGGTCAATTCGGAGTAGGTTTATGTCGTTCTCTGAAATTGTCGCTGAAAAAAAAGGTTAAGTCGATCCAACTACCCAAAACAGATGATATTTGAATCAATAATTCAATAAATCAAAGACAATAATCTAAGGATTACTAATTCTATTGGAATAAATGCTAGAGATCCAAAATAATGGCACAAGGCAGCACGGCTCGAGTTAAATACTCATAATTATCCACGTGCTATAATGATGAATAGAAATAAATGCACTATAAACTATAACGGAATGAGAATGATATTGTAAATCAACGGTATACGGTATATATGCAAGCAACAGAATAGCGGAAGCAGGAAATTTTCAGGTATTCAACTAACCTTTGAGTTCACTATTTCGGTACTCTATTCTTCAAGAATAAAAATTGTCTATATGGAAAGCTGGCACAAGTCACTTGGCTAATAAGGCACAAACTACTAGTAACTATTCACAGTATGAGGGATCAAAACTGAGAAGAGCAAAAGAGAGCTGTTCTAGCGGTGCAGGCCCTTTTATAGTCTGAATACCACCACTGAAAAATGTTGGGGAAATGGATGAAAATGGGGAGATCTGAATGCTCATTGGCGGAAAATTCGGTCATACTTCGGCATTTTCATTGGCTCAGGTGATTTTCAGATGCCTTGCCAGAAGTTCAGCAGAGATAAGATAACAAACTGAGGATTAACCTTTTTGCTACCTAAAAAAACCTATGAAAAACTTCAAGTCAACTGCGAATTTCATGAAATAAATGGTTGTTAAAAACGTTGACTTTTGACCCAACTAGCAACTTTCCTACAAACATTGGACTTTCCGTTAGAAAATGTCTAATTTAGAAGTATCGGATAGCCCCCGAAAGCTTAATTTGGCCTCAAAATGAAATGTACGTACTCCCATTTTATTTCAGACTATTTTAGATGGGTGAAATTTTCAATTCATCTCCTCCCTTTCATTACAGACCCTTTTAGATGAGTAAAATCTTCCCTTCATCACATCCCTTTTATTGCAGAGCCCCTTTTTATTATAGACTATTTTAGATGAGTTAAAATTTCATCTCATCACATCTCTGTTATTATAGACTATTTTAGATGAGTGAGATTTTCACTTCATCACATCCCCCACTTACTTCGAAGAGAAAAAGAAAAATGAAATTTTTCTTTTTCTCACGGTCTTTTATTCGCCTCTCTCAACTTCACGGTACCTTACAACTCAGCAAAACTTACCCATCACATACATGCTACCCTGATAAAAAAACATCTTCGGTCTGCTCCATTCCCATTCCGTCGGCCTTGAGGATGATTCCAATCCTCCCATCTGGGAACGATTCTCCGGCAACAGCAGTTTCTTGGGTCTGGTCCTGGTATAAGGGTAGTCGACTTATCACATCGAATTTCATGGAAGCCTTCTGCTTCTTTGACCTACTGGATGGAACGGACTTTTGACCCACTGGAGGGAACGGATTATTCCTAGTGTTC
>JARQZK010001624.1:0-116300 GCA_030704885.1 Cynegetis impunctata
ATATATATATATATATATATATTATAGTATATATATATTATATATATATATATATATATATATTATAATAGTGAGAGTGTAGCCTGTAGGTAAATAGTGTAGTGTCCACGTAGATTATTTGTAAGTACATACTTTTCAAATTTCCCAAAATTAGGGACCTAGTTGTATAAGTATATATTTTTTATTAGAGAAATTTATTCAGTTATTGCAATTTGCAGTTATATTTTTAATTTTACCCTTTAGGGTTAGTTAGGTCTATAGTGTATAACGTGACGAAAGAAAGCTCCAAATAGCCGGAAAAAATCATTTTTTGCAAAATAAAAGGTACCTTAATAGTACTCCAATCAATTTCCCCTACGTCATTTTATTAACCCACCAGAAATTATCGCCCCTCAATTTTCTCTTCGGCGTAGGGCGTAGTAATTTGAACTAGTACATAACATTTAAAATATTGAAAAATAAACTCATATTTATTATGATCTTGATGTTTATTTCAATCAATTCTGATTTCTCAAACCTTGATAGGATAGGACTTGATAAATGATGAATTTCTTAAAATCAGTTTTCAAGATGAAAACGTGCATTTTATTTGAAAACGTGAAGAGATATCGATTGGAATGTATTCAGGTTTTCGATAGACAATTAAATTTTACATCTGTTAGTGACATAGATTTATGACCCATTTAGGTTAAACAAGTAGGTACCGTTTAAAGATTGCAATTATTTTACCTTTATTTTTACACACCAAGTCTAAGTTAGTCAATATTTTACAAGTGCGATATAAAGTTTGTTTCAGTTAGTAGGCCTTGTCATTAATTTGGTTGAAAACAAAAAACACCAGTTGAGAGTTTAAACGTTAAAACTGATACTACATTTTCATAAAATACGAGATATTTCAAAAACCATAAGGATTAGGTGAATTAAACCTCAATGAAACTGGCATGTATTTTCATTGTAAAATCCAAAAATGAAATAATATACAGGGTATTCCATTTAAAAAATACCAACTTTGATACTTTTCGTGTTTTTGGCACACCCTGTCCAACATGAAAATATTTTCAAAATGTAGTCCTGCTAGGTCACTATCTATCTTAAAGAAAAAACTTCTATAAAATCAAATACTTTAGCCATCGTCAGGTTACTAAAATGAATGGAAAATAAAACCCCGAATTCTTGTTTATATAGACTTATTCAGGAGTTCCCTTATAAAACATCCAGTTTTAGGACGGTAGGTTTTCCCTTTATATTATACATGTTGCAATTAGTTAGTTCACAAGTTTGGCTGGTCAAATTTTAAAATTTTGTATTGTACCTATTCCGTTATATCATAAACTTTATGACATGTCATTATACCCGACTACCCGACAGACTGATAACCTGACACAAGAGATAGGAAATTCCCCAAATGTGCTTTCAGTGAATGGTTTATTGGTGTAGGACGTTCAGATAGTTACGTCGACCCTCATTTAATTACTTTTTCATCCTCCAGGGGGGGTACTGTCCCCCAGTACCCAACCTTATCTACGCTGGTGACAGAGAAGGTTTTCTAAATGTTATCCATCGTATGTTATTAGATGTTGCTAAAGGTTTTATAAAAAGGATACGTTTGTGTTTATAGTCTGACGGTCGCCATTTTGAACGCTTGATATAAAATATTGCTTGTTTCATCCATAATTATTTTTTCCCTCATAATTTGAACTAGTGCATAACATTTAAGATATTGAAAGATGAACGCATATATTTTGATCTTGATGTTTATTTCAATCAATTCTGATTTCTCAAAACGCGCCATAGGCGACTTGATGAATGATAAATTTCTTAAAATCAGTTTAAATTTTACATCTGTTGGTGCATAAAATACGGGATGTCCCATTTAAGTTAAACAAGTTAATGCCATTTAAAGATTGCAATTATTTTACCTTTATTTTTACACACCAAGTCTAAGTTAGTCAATATTTCACAAGTGCGACATAAAGTTTGTTTCAGTTAGTAGGCCTTAATTTGGCTAGAAACAAGAAAACACCAGTTGAGAGTTTAAGCGTTAAAACTGATAGGTACTACATTATTTATGTTAAAAAATGCATTTTTTAACATAAGATAATGTGATTATGATTAAGCTGTATACACGTACTACTCAATGAGGAATAAAGTTGTAAATTTTTTTAAAAAATTGAAAAAAAATTTAAATTTAAAAAAATTAAATGAAAAAAATTTCACACGATTTA
This sequence comes from Cynegetis impunctata, assembly GCA_030704885.1. Classification (NCBI taxonomy): domain Eukaryota; kingdom Metazoa; phylum Arthropoda; class Insecta; order Coleoptera; family Coccinellidae; genus Cynegetis; species Cynegetis impunctata. Next base: position 2,226 of record JARQZK010001624.1, read on the forward strand.
CACGAAGTACAACTTTATTCCGCATTACATAAGATAATGACTGATTGTTTCTAATCATGGCTATTTTGATGAAATGATTACAACATTTCATGAATTTCTAATAGAATCACAAATATTTCAAAAAGTTGTAACCTTAACTCTCACAATGCTAATATCAGAAAAAAGGGAATTCAATTTTACACAAATTGACGTAAAAAAATACAGGGTGTTCCATTTGACCTAAACAAGTTTTCGCGGTTTGAAGTTGACGACATGTAACTCGAAAAAGGGAACACTTTGTATAATATTATTGAATTAATTTCAGTTATAGAACGTAATTCTTGTTGTGTTCTTTTCATGTGACAAGAAGCAAATGAGTATCTTTTACAGGAAGAAAGTTATACCGGTTTTTGTAAACCGTTGCACCTGTCAAATTTTCTATAAAATGTCAAATATCTCTGAAACGGCTAGGTTTAGGCATAGGGTATTCTTCACATTTTCGACTCTAAAAAAAAACCCTAAAATATATAGAATGTTCCATTTGAAATAGGCAAGTTGGTATCGACTTCCGGTATAAGCGGAAGTGCCAGAAGCTTGTAATTATTTTGGTTGGATTGGCCACACCGACATTAGTAATCATTTAAATTTTAAAAATTTTCTGATCTGTACTTTGTTCTATATCGATCGATTCAGTTCCCGGTGCGACACCCTATATATATATATATATATATATATATATATATATATATATATATATATATATATATATATATATATATATATTTATATATTTATATATATATATATATATACAAATATATATATATAATATATATATATATATATATATATATATATATATATATATATATATAATATATAATATTATATATATATATATATATATATATATATATATATATATATATATATATATATATATATATATATGAGCCCTTTATTTTGAAAGTGGCCTAACTCCGTTTTTCAATATTTTCTGGTTACCATGTTTACATGTAGAACTTCATGTTATTTATCAGTAAAGCATTTAAGTTTTTTTTAATTCCGAGCAACTACGATAATTCTTCATACATAAGTTTTCAGAGTTAGTTCAATAATTGGACTGTTTAGTTTGAAAGTGGCCGAACTTCATTGCTACTTAAATTTTGATATTTACTAGTGATAATATCGGAAAGCAGTGATGAATTTAATTTTAATTAATTAGTATTATCCTCAGTTTTTGGACAATTGCAATAGTTAAATAACCAGTAAGTTTAATTAATGTTGTATCCATATGTCACACCATCCATATATGGCCAACTGGGCGATTATATCGACGATAGAAAAATAATTTACTGTTCGTTCCCCAAGATTATTACAAAATTATTAAAAAGTGTCGGAAAAGTAATAATTTTATTTTAAATGAAAGATTTTTAAATTTTTAAAAGGGTGAAAAATTCTGATAGAGAATCGATATACTGGTTGAAAGTATCTTGGATGCGTTTTGTCAGAAATGAACCGTATAAAATTTTATATAAGACAAAAAATTAATATGAATGAAAATTTTAAAATCCTGAATTTATTACCACGTCGGGGTAGACCAAAAATATTCGAAAATATTGGTATTGATACCATTGTATAAAAATATCATACAAATTATAACAGCAAAATTTAAGGACATATCACATAATTGAACTATTACGATACATACCACTGGAACATCATGATTACTTCAAATCGCTTACACACGCACAAAATGTAGATGAGTATTAAATTGTTTTGTAATAAATTGATGTTTGTGATTTTGTACGTTATGTAGTTAGAAAATGTTTTGAATCGCATAAATTATGTTTCGGAAGTGTTTTAAATATATGTAAAATAAATTCAGTATTGTTTTTTCAATTTGCAGCATCTTAAATTATGGTATTAATATATATATATATATATATATATATATATATATATATATATATATATATATATATATATATATATATATATATATATATACCTATATATATACATATATATATACATATATATATAATATATATATATATACATATATATATATATATATATATATATATATATATATATATATATATATATATATATATATATACAGGGTGATTCACGGTGGATGGCACATTAGACGTTTCTGGTGAACCATACAACGGATCACTTTGAAAATTCAATGGAGGGCATAGTCGGACATTCTCTACCCAACTAAAATATTTTCGGTAATGCGGTGTTGCCACTTCTATAAGAAAGTAGTAGCAACTTTGATTTTTCAAATGGAACTACCTGTATATTATATTATTTTTAAAATCTCCAACAATTTCCTAACAAATTTCCATAATATTTCCCTATACCTATCTGTTACCGTTTTCGAAATAAAAATTATTTTCGTTTTTTTTTCGTCGGAAATCAAGACCTCTAAAAACTCTGATATCTTTGAGCTAAGAAATACAATGATATCGAAATTTCGGATAATACCTAGGGGCTTCCTACACGTTAGCCCAATTTTCGTTATTTCAATACAGGGTGGTCAAAAAATACAGTTATTTCGTTAGCTTGGAAAAGTGACTATAAGTTGGTTATTTCAAATAGAATACTCTGTATATTATTACAAATTCGGAAAGCTGCTAGAATTTCCTTTTTATCTATGTATATCATACCTATACCTAACTAGTCAATTTTCGGACTTATGAGCACTTATTTGTGAAAATGTTCCTTGAACATGGTATCCCCTTGGTATTTGCTAAGCATGTCTTGATTACCTACTATTTGACAGTAACGTTGTTACAATCTACTAATGATATCGAAACTTTCATCACTTCAGAAGTTGGAAATACCTTCAGAAACGATTGAAAAAATGTATTGAAATGAAGTTCTTATGAATTTGTTTATTATTTTTGGACAGTGTGATAAAATTATCAGCAAGACTTGTAGAAAGTTCAATGAAATGTATCCGAATCTACCGCCAATGAACCTCAAGAAATTTATACGAATGATATCCGGCTTCTTTTGTGAAATTTTCACTGCACCAAAAATGACAATTTTTTCTATTGAAAATTCCTTCTCTTGAAATTCATCAGTCCAAATCATTTTATTTTAAAAAAATGGATCTTTTTGAATGCGTACCAACATCATTTCACAAAATTCAACTCTCTGTTGAGGGTATTGAGGCTTCATTGCTCTAATTTTGGTGAATTTGTAATCATGCATGTTATACCTTTGCAAGATTCTTTGAACAGATGAATATTTTAAGCCAAAATCTTCTTCAGCACTTCTTATCGATGACTCCGGAAATGCGTGAAAACATGATAGGACATTAATTTGGTTGTCTTCGGAAGTTACGGGCCGATGTAAATTTCTTAGTGCTTTTAAAGTTGACCCAAACATTTTGAAATTGTTCTGAATTCGTATAAATTTCTTGAGTTTCATTGGCTGTATATTCGGATACATTTCATTGAACTTTCTACATGTCCTGCTGATAAGTTTATCACACTGTCCAAAAATAATAAACAAATTCATAAGAACTTCATTTCAATAAATTTTTTCCATCGTTTCTGAAGGTATTTCCAACTTCTGAAGTGATGAAAGTTTCGATATTATTAGTAGATTGTCACAACGTTACTGTCAAATAGTAGGTAATCATGACATGCTTAGCAAATACCAAGGGGATACCATGTTTAAGGAACATTTTCACAAATAAGTGCTCATAAGTCCGAAAGTTGACTAGTTAGGTATAGGTATGATATACATAGATAAAAAGGAAATTCTAACTGCTTTCCGAATTTGTAATAATATACAGGGTATTCTATTTGAAATAACCAACTTATAGTGACTTTTCCAAGCTAACGAAATAACTGTATTTTTTGACCACCCTGTATTGGAATAACGAAAATTGGGCTAAAGTGTAGGAAGCCCCTAGGTATTAACAAACTTAATCCGAAATTTCGATATCATTGTATTTCTTAGCTCAAAGATATCAGAGTTTTTAGAGGTCTTGATTTCCGACGAAAAAAAACGAAAATAATTTTTATTTCGAAAACGGTAACAGATAGGTATAGGGAAATATTATGGAAATTTGTTAGGAAATTGTTGGAGATTTTAAAAATAATATAATATACAGGTAGTTCCATTTGAAAAATCAAAGTTGCTACTACTTTCTTATAAAAGTGGTAACACCGCATTACCGAAAATATTTTAGTTGGGTAGAGAATGTCCGATTATGCCCTCCATTGAATTTTCAAAGGGATCCGTTGTATGGTTCACCAGAAACGTCTAATGTGCCATCCACCGTGAATCACCCTGAATATATACATATATATATATATATATATATATATATATATATATATATATATATATATATATATATATATATATATATATATATATATATATATATATATATATATATATATATATTCGTTGCCTAGAAGGAAACAACGCCTGCACCTGACTGTTGACTTTCGAAACGCAATAGTGTATTATTTTCGAGGAATTTATTTAAGATACTGCTTTCTTGAAAGATATACCCTTAATGGAATATATAGTCTTGAAAACAGTTTTTTTCTGAATCGGTGTTCCTTTCACACTGTCATTGTGCTTGTGAACTAAATACGTTACCTAGATAATTCATAATATTATAGCAACAACTGAAGGACATATAGTTAATGGATTGTACGGATTTATTAAATCGTTCCAAAATAAGCTTAAATTGTGTGAAAATCCGATGCGAAACTAAAAACAGGTTTCATTTTCCAACCCTTGTGGCTTATAGAGCTGTAGATTCTGAATTATTTGCCGATAAATTAAAATACTTATATATAGTTTCTTAAACAATTTGTGAATTTCCGCAAACAAGAGGTCCATCTTGAAATATTTTCTTCTTCCTTTGCGGTTGATGTGAAAATTTTTTTCTATAGATTGAGCTGCTTGAACTAAAGGATAACACACTGAGTATTTGAGTAAACTTAAAGTACCTGTAGTCGAAAATTTTCGATGTTAATGAGAGAGAATTCCTATTGAAATCATTAAATAATTATGGCTCAATAAATTAACTTAACGTATATTCCGAAATGTTGGAATATTATTTTAAAGCTCATCTGAATTATTATTTGTATATATATATATATACATACATATACTGCAGCCTCACAAACAGATACCTTGGTTGGTTTCAGTCTGGCTGCAGTCAAAATTTGGAATGCCAAGAAAAAAAAAACCAGTAACAACTCCTTTTGTATTATGTCAAGCTTTCGAGATATATTTAATCTCTTCTTCAGGACTAAAGACTAGAGTACTTAAAGAAACCAACATCATAATCAAACAACAGAAACATTCAAAGTAGTGTCTCTGACTAACATTGTCAATGAAACATTTTTAAAATAAGGATTAACATCGTCGCTACTTCGAAGAGCAGAAAAATCCTTACACAATTATAATATTTAGTGGAAATTGAGAAAAGCAGAATCACATGGTAAGACAGTAACAGAGATCAAAGTACAGGATAATATGAACGAATATGACAATAACTAAATTTCCGGAATTTTTATATTTATTTGTGTATAGGGATTCCCAACAGTTGGTTTTATGGAGACTATTTTCAAATTGTAATATATTATAATTGTGATTAAAGGTATGGTTTTCGTGAATAAGATGGCACGCATAATTAGAGTCAGTTTTCTGCTTAATATAGCTACGTTGGTGTTCGTGTATTCGAGTTTTGAAATTTCTGATTGTACGTCCTATATAGAATTTTTCACAATCGTTACAGTCGAGTTTATAAACACCAGTACGTTAAGTACCAGATATTACAATTCATAATACATCACTACACCCAATTTCACATAAATTAGCCGCTTACCATAGTATGATTCACAGGCTTTTCAAAATTCCGTTGTCCGAAGCTAATTTCCGAAAGGAATTGAATATAATTAAACAAATGGCAGTAAATAATGGTTATTCACCCAATATGATTGACAGTCTCATTCAGAGGAAAAAATACAAAATTGCAGTTTCAGAAGTTTACCCACTTATATCCGAGAAAAGTACAGTCTATAACAGTTTAACATACTTGGGCAAACCTTCCGAAAACCTGAAATTGTTTTTTCAAAAACAAAATTTCATATAAAACCAATAATAGCATTGGAAAATTTATTAGAAACAACCAATCAAAAATTCATAGAGATGAACGTACTGGTGTTTATAAACTCGACTGTAACGATTGTGAAAAATTCTATATAGGACGTACAATTAGAAATTTCAAAACTCGAATACACGAACACCAACGTAGCTATATTAAGCAGAAAACTGACTCTAATTATGCGTGCCATCTTATTCAAGAAAACCATACATTTAATCACAATTACAATATATTACAATTTGAAAATAGTCTCCATAAAACCAACTGTTGGGAATCCCTATACATAAATAAATATAAAAATTCCGGAAACTTAGTTAACGACCAGACTGAAGTAAACCCTTCTCCTCTCCTTAATCTGTTCAATGTTCCTACTAATGGCTCTGGATGAATTGCTTATTGTTATTTAGTTTCTCTAGGAACCCCTCTGTTATATTAAATTTTCGTATAAATAGATTGTTTTGTAATACCATAGTTTAGTACGAGATGAAGTCAATGTTATGACGAAACGCGTTTACTCAATAGATTTTTATTTTAACCTGTGAAAAGTTAGTTTTTTTTATTTCTTTATGAAGGTAGTGGATTACTTGGTCGAAATATGAAACTGAGAATATGAGAATATGAATATGAAATGAGATATAAAACTTTTGAAAATGGAAACATTTATGTCGAGTACATATTTTAATAGGAAGAAATCAAGCCGGTGTTCAATACCAATACATTTACTTCATGTTCATAAATTTTGTTATGTCGAAATATAAACCATCACGTTTTCTATATTTTCTCAGGAAACTGATAAAATTATCATTTTAATCAATTTATTGAAATGGTTCTGATATAGAAGCATCAAATATTACAAATGGATAACTAGAAAATTGTCCTCACCTTTCAATCAACTCAAGTCACCACACTAAAAATCGCCGATATCAATCAAGTACAACTTCATCGACTCTAATATTCTACTTACATGTGGAAATTCAACATGTGGCATATCCAATGTATGCAACAAAAACTAATGTTTTTATATTCACTTGCGAGGACGTAAACAAAGACCAATACGTGGATGTGTTGAAGCTACTTCAGGATTATTTTTGAAAAGGATTGAATCTGAAATTATTGTAATGTCTAATTTTCACGAAACGTTTTCTATAAATTAGCGTCATTATTGGTGAATTTTTTGAATGAAACGATACATATTTTTAAAGAGAATTTTCGACTGAAATATTTTCATTTATATAGTTATATCTTTCTTAAAGTCAAATATTCTTTCATTTTCATTGACTTTCATTTGTGTATATTCACTATCTTTATCAGTTTAGACTGATACTGAGTGTCTTGTATAAAGAGAAAATTGTGTCGATTCAAAAGTCTTTCATAATAAAACTCTCCAACATTTCTATGCAAAAATAAAGCTGCTGTGCTAATTTTGCTAATATTGCTATCAGGTTTAAGACTGAAACCTAATCTACAATTTTAATACTTAACGGTGCATATTTTGCTAATTTTTCGCGTCTTATCCTCTAATTAAAATAACAATTTTTTTACTCCTCCTAACTGTGATAAATTGCAGTGATCATTCAGTTGCAGTAATGCACAATATCAATCATACTATATCTATGAAATTATTGAGAACTGTTTCGAAAAGAAAAAAATTAATATAATTGAAAACTGTCGAATGAAGAGTCAAAATAAATGACTCGTAGATAAAAAAAGAAAACACACACACACACACATATATATATATATATATATATATATATATATATATATATCGCCCTAAGTAATAATTTTTCAAAAAAATCAATTTCGTGAAGTTTGTTAACTATTAAATTCTTTTTCGAACCAAAACTCAGTTTTTTAAATAGAAACATACATGGGCCACTCTGTATACAAAGCTCCTTCAAATTCCTTCAACATGATTCACACATCAGTTTTCTCAATTTCTAAATAACGAAGTAATTATAAAAAAATCTTATTCTTATTAGTTCCCTTTTCTCCTGAGACCGACCCTGATTACGAATTATGAAAAAAAAATTTGACAGATAGAATGTATGTATTTGAAGCCTCAGAATTAAAATATTTAAAAATATACAGGGTGTTCCGTTTGAATTAATAATTTTATATCGTTTGCTGTGAAACCGGAAGTCAGGCCCATATTGGATTTGTAAGTGAAAAAACTCAAAATTATGTCTGAAATAAACCACCCAAATTTTCAATAAAATGGAAGAATCCATTAAAAGTTATAGTGGGTGGGCATCACTCATTTAAATACAACCCGTATATATATTATATTGATATCGTATATATATATATATATTATATATATATATATATATATATATATATATATATATATATATATATATATATATATATTATATATGTACTATATAAATCTTGTAAGAGAATGATTGCGCTTTAGATTCATGTCAGCTTTCCTGCAGTTACAGGAAATGAAAATTTTTGTATTTGCATTGGGTCAGTCACTTCATTGTATGGAATTGTGGGCCTGTGGTGGCTTACTGGATGCACACATGAAGAACTTAAGTATTATTCAAAAGTGGGATACTTCGAATTATATTGAAAAAGAATAAATGGTACCCAAGTGATAAAGTCTATAAAGACGTGAAGTCGCTAGATAGTCAGAAAATTAATACATCCAATCTCGGTCGTTGATCTATCTTGTTTTTAGGACATGTAAATGAACGGTTCCCCATCCTGTTCATGAGCATGACACAAGAAGCAAAAATAAAATCTCATTAAAGCCAAAGGTACAGAAACAAATTGGGCAGCGTCACTACAATTATTTAATATTGAAGATTTATGATGTCGTACCCATGCATATAGTGGACGCAAGGACCTTGTACTCCTTCAATAGACAAACTATGAATTTGTTGCGGAATATGTCTAAAACAGAGGTAGACAAGATACTGTGAATGTGCATGTATCAGTAAAAGAAAAGAAGGAAAAATATACGAAGAAAGAAGGAAAAGTTATGGAGAAAGAGAAAAACCCTCACAAAAGTATTTACTTGAGAGGGGTAAATTTTGCTTTTGATTTTGTTTGTTTATTCAGGTTATTTATTTTTTTATTCCTTAGTTTGCAAAGAAAAATTATGTTTAAGTTTATACTACTTTTAGTGTAACATATTGTCATGTGGGTGAACAAATAAAATTATTATTATTATTATTATTATTATTATATATCTACAAGTATACTTCTCCAAACAAGTAGTTCAGCTTTATTGGAATGAAACATCACAAAAAAAATGATAAAGTAGAATTTTTATGATAACCAAATTGAGCAATCAGTGATGTTAACAGAATTTCAAAAATAAAATTTCCAAAAAACTGAAAAGCAGGCTTTTGTAGAACTAAGCCGAACTAAGAAGTAGAAAATAATTTTCAATAAATTTAAATAAAGGATAGTGTTATAATTAACAAATAAAAAATTTTAGAAAAGCGTGAGGTGCTTTTTAAGATATTTTCATAATGACTCCAGTAGGTAGTTGAATCCAAGCACCCCACGCTTTTCTACAATAAAATTAATATTTTTTTTATTACACTGTTCTTAATTTACATTTATTGAAAATTATTTTCTACTTTTTAGTGCGGTTATCTTCAAAATCGTATTTTTTGAACTATTATTTATTTTTGAACTATTCTATATCTTTGCTTTTATAGTTTTAAAACCTTTTCAAACGCGTATTTGGCACAAATATACTACCGGGTATCGGATTTGGAAAATCGCTTATCCTAAAGGTCCTGATCGGGATAATGCGACAAACTATTCAAATTATTATATTGTTATCGGTCCTTGATAAGTGTGCAAAGCTTCAAATCTATCTGCCGATTTAAAGGGGGTGAAAATCACGTTCAAAGATTGCGTTACATAAATACATACATAAATACCAAGATAATAAAAACGTGTTAAAACGCGTGGGTAACATTTCTTGTCATGGCTCATAGAAGCTAATTATCACTATCTGATGAGTTGAGCTCAGGAGTAATTCTATAAAAAACAAGTATTAGTTTTGAATAATTAAGCAAAATCAATCCGCCGATTTAAAGGGGGTGAAAATCACGTTCAAAGATTGCGTCACATAAATGCATACATAAATACCAAGATAATAAAAACGTGTTAAAACGCGTGGGTAACATTTCTTGTCATAGCTAATTATCACTATCTGATGAGTTGAGCTCAGGAGTAATTCTATAAAAAACAAAGTATTAGTTTTGAATAATTAAGCAAGCAGATATTTGTTGAATTTTGATAACAACAATACAAAAAACCAAGACGCAAAAAAAACTTCGATACTTAGGACGTATGTTCCTCTCTTCTTAGCAGGTTTTCACTTTGAAAACTTGCTTATTAAAATGGGTGCGATTAGCAAAGTTTTTTTTTTAAAAGAGGTGGGACGTGTGCCCTCTCACACCGCCCGACCCCCGTACAATTTGGCTTCGTCATCTATGGACATTAGCCATCAAATTACTAAATGAGGGGAACCACTGAAAACTCAGAACGCGTTTGTGTGCGTTCTGAGTTTTCAGAACGTTTTCACCCAGGAATACGGTGGGAATCGAACCCACCAACTCCGTCAACGAAGACGGCTACCTATAACCTCTCCGCCACGGAGCCTTCATTAGCAAAGTTGGACCTAGGACCAAGATAGTTTTTCGTTTCATGGGTTTTTATGAGGCACCAAAAACTCAATTTTATATATATATATATATATATATATATATATATATATATATATATATATATATATATATATATATATATGCTTACATATTTTATATTGTGAAACATAAGCCAAGTGTTTTTATTTTAAAGTTTATACTTTATTCTTTATGATGTTTCACCAAGTGATGTGCGAGAATTAAATCTCAGTTATTATGTATTTTAGTGTTGTTTACACGATAAAGGGCGCACTTTTGAAGCAATAGGGTTGAAAGTTTGTAAAAAGGTAGTTTGGTATGTTATCTTGGATGGGATTGTTTTTGGTTTGATTTGGTTGGGCGGTTGACCCCCCTGGGGGGAAAATAAATCTTGTTTACACGATAACGGTCGCAATTTTGAAGCAATAGGGTTGAAAGTAAGTAAATAGGTAGTTTCGCATGATATCTTGGTTGGGATTGTTTTTGGTTCGAATTGGTTTAGGGGTTGACCCCCCTGGGGACGAAATAAATCTTGTTTACACGACAGAAGGCGCAATTTTGTAGCAATAGGGTTGAAAGTTTGTATCTAGGTAGTTTTGTATGATATCTTGAATGGAATTAGTTTTGGTTCGAATTGGTTGGGGGTTAACCCCCTGGGGGAAGAAATAAATCTTGTTTACATGATAAATGGCGTAATTTTGGAGCAATAGGATTGAAAGTTTGTGAGTAAGTAGTTTCGTATGATATATTGAATGGGGTAGGTTTTAATGCGAATTGGTTGGAGGGTTGACCCCCCAGGGAAATAAGTCTTGTTTACACGATAGAAGGCGCAATTTTGGTACCATAGGGTTGAAACTTTGTAGGTAGGTAGTTTCGTACGATATTTTGGATGATATTTATTTCTATATGAATTGCTTAGAGGGTTAACCCCCCGGAGGAGGAAGTGAATCTTGTTCACACGATAAAGGGCGCAATTTTATAGAAAAAGGGTTGAATGTTTGTAAGTACGTAGTTTCGTATGATACCTTAGATGTGATCGGTTTTGTACGAATTGGTTGGGGGGTTGATCGCCCGGGAAGGAAATAAATATTGTTCACACATTAGAGGGCGCATTTTTTTTTGAATTTGGAAGAAAAATCATAATTTATTGAATATATTTTTTAAACTGGAAACGTTATGAAAACCCGCTCTTCTAATGCAGCTCGCTGCGATAGAGTTTTTTGTTCTTTTTTACATCGAAATTCTTAACTCCAGGGAGCAAAATATTGAAATAGACAAAGAACAATAAGCCTCCACATTAAAATATTGGCGGTTGAGGAAAAACGGTGAAATCGCAAAGGGTCATACTTTCCTAACATCAACTCAATCTACGTACCAATTTTTAACGATCTAACTCAATATGTAGAAGTTGTGGTGGAGGTCAAATCGCCAAAAACCACGAAAAAATAGAAACTGTACATAAAAATGGCAGCGGTTAGAGAAAAAGGGTCATACCGTAGAACAGGGCATTTTTTAAGTAATACGAACGTGGCCAAATGGCCACGTAGTAGTCCGCCGTGGCCACGTAGCAATCATAATCTGGCCACAACCAATTTTCGAAAATGCATGAACAACACCTAACTGAAATAATGTCAGAAATTTTCTGAACATAGGGGAGGCCGGGGTTCGACGTTCCGATTTTGGAGTAAGACGCAATATGAATGTAATAGAAAGATTTGTAATCCATGATTCCTATATAAGTAGATACAGCATTTATTCTTGTTCCAAATTTTAAAATTGAATTCATTGAAATAATAATGAATTTTGGCACAGGATAATTTTTCTGTAGCAAGTCGTCAAGGAACAAGTCGCCCCACGAAGGGGCTGGTTGTTCCTCAGTTGAGGCAAGTTGTTCCGCTGTCAACTCTAGTCACTAATAATGTAATATCAGTTGAAAAGGTATGTATTAAATGAATAAGGCACACCTAACCGTTTATTCATGACAGTTTCATTTATAAAAATACAAAATATTAAGGGTTTTGACAAATTTTCAACAAACTTTGAGGATCTAACGAAAACAAAACTATAAAAAAAACTAGTAACAAGAATTATTACTAATAATGTAATACAACCTGATAAATAGGCTTAAGAATAATAAAGAGATTTAATATTAATCAACTTTGACAAACGAAAATTATTTATTTTAATTAAAACACTAAGAAAAATCAACTTATTTAAACATTTCAAAGTATAGTTCCTTTATTTAGTACATAAAGTGAACAAGGAAAATTCTTTAATAATTTTTAAAAAATTATCAAACAACTTTCCAAGGAAGCTGGTTATACGGATTCAGCAACGCAAAATCTGCATTCACAATCGAACGGTGATTTATAGAAATTGTCAAGTCACCCCGACTCAAAATCTGCATACAGGTGTTTCGATCTTATTAGATCTCATCAGTGCAGCTTATTTGACCCGGAGTGAATTAACAAATTTCTAATTGTTCCCCAATACAAATAGTGGTCAGCTACACTGGACAGATAACAGTCCAGAGCGCCATCCCACCAAAGATATTGGGAAACAACCATTCACCGCTTAGACTGAAAATGCAGAAATTCGTCGCTTAAAACACGTACCTCCTGATATGAAGATATCTACTCTACAACAGTGGTGTATATGATTCCAAGGCACACTAACATAGTGATTTAAAACCTTTGGATATACTCACGAGAGCGCGCTCCGAATATTCTTGTCGCTTAATACGCAAAATATAACAATCAAATCATGAAAAAAAGTCGGGGTGACTTGACAATTTCTATAATTCACCGTTCGATTGTGAATGCAGATTTTGCGTTGCTGAATACGTATAACCAGCTTCCTTGGAAAGTTGTTTGATAATTTTTTAAAAATTATTAAAGAATTTTCCTTGTTCACTTTATGTAATGTATGAAATCGACCATGGTCGACTAGTATGTTTTTCATGATTTGATTGCCTTTATTTAGTCTCAAAGCATTAACTTTATTGAGATCAATAGTCTAATTAATGGTTTACTTCAATAATGAGTCTTCCAGAACTTAGAAAAAAATGATTCAAAGGATTCTTCTTCAGAATTACAATTCGGACATACATAGGAATGAACATCTTCAGATTTTAGGCATTTGGAATGAGCCCAATTCTTACACATGACGCATTCAATCCATTGTTCTCTTGGTTTTGAATTGGAATATGAGTCGCAACATATTAAACAAAACCATTCTCGGCTGTCTTCTTATGACAAAGACGGGTTTATTTCAGAAAACCCGTAAACCAGTCAGCTCCAGCTTGTTTATTTTTATGCCAAGAAACAGGAATGTTAGGCATACCAAACTCAAGAGCACAAGTATATGCTAACTTCCTCACTTCTTCTGGTAAGAGACCAAAATAAATTGACGCGCATTTTAACAAATATTCAGCTAATGTCTTCTCTTGGTCGTGGTTGAACACCTGTCTAGAATAGTAACCCACAGTTGGTTAATTCTAATGAAGTTTTTTGGTGCTAATCGAAGAAATTTATCAACGAAAGAATGACAGTTTTTGTAATACTTATAATACATTTCTTTCCAACGAGCAAGATTCGTAAATACTCACCGATAATTTCATTCTCTTCAAATTGAGCCGAATTGTCTCCATCGTCGTTATTCGCTTTTATAGCGTTTTTGAAATCGCCCTAAACACATACGAACAGACAATTAGCTTTATCGGTGAATTACAGGCTGTAATTCACCGATTCATATTTCACTGATAACTTTTTTCGACACCTGTAATTTACAGGTGTCGAAAAAAGTTATCAGTGAAATATGTACTTCCTCTCTTCAGGTCATTATTTCCATTATTTTGATCTTGATTCGTCGAGGTCTTTATATCAACTTGATTAGGATTTCAAATAAAATACGTGTCTTCTCTAAATTGACGTTACGAAAAAAAAAAAATTTCTTGCATTCTACGCGTTTCTCTTACACTACACATTCGAGACCAGACCACCGAGGAAGCAGCATCGCCCTGGGAAAGCTGTGAATTCGACGGCAAGCGACTGAAACTGAAGACGACGAGGAGTGAAGAAGGACCTAGATGGGCTGAGAGATTGTCCATCAGACACGTTCTTCATCGGTTCGCTAGTAAGGAGCAGCGCCCAACAGAGAACGGCACGGTGGGATGGAAGCGGATCGTCAGGTTCGAAGACGAATGATGCTCGTTGCAGACGACGAGAGTGAAGATGGATATTGGATCTCGATGTCGGAGTAATGGCCATTGCAGACGACGAGTGTGAAAATGGATGTTGGATCTCGAGGTCGGAGTGATGAGCATTGTTCAAGTTCGAACCAACCTGGGATGAAGCGAACATACTTCCAGTCGACAGAGAATGCCACGGGCAGTCGTCAGGTATGTTTACTTGATTTCAAAATTAATGCGACGCAGAGAGATATACACTTGGGTCTTGAAATATAGACACAAGGAAGGGAACAGGTTCTAGTGCTGACCGCAGCACGAGAGTCCTAATCTAAGTGTGAGACTAGAGGTTTAGTAGGCTTATGCCCGGAAACCGAAAGAACAGAGGTGTTTTTAGTGGGTAGGCAATGTTGATATATATTTATATATATATATATATATATATATCAACTATTGAATCCCACACAGGCCGGGTTCGCAACCGGTATCGCTTTTGAAGTTTTCACCTCGATTTAAAAAAAAAAAAAAAATCTTACACTACAGTAGGTTCCGAGTCGTCTTAACATATAATGTTTTCAGACTCGCGCATGCATGTATGTCGGTAGAGAAGCGGTTGTGTGGGTGGGGGTTTGGTGTTTGAGGAGATATTTTTCTTTTGGCCACATAGTGAAAAATCCTTAAAAAATGCCCTGCCGTAAAAAATTACTCTCCTAATATTAATTTAATCAAAGTATACAATTTTTCAACCTTCTTACTCAATTTGGGGGTGCAAAAATCCTTCAGAAACCATGTAAATCATCACACATCTTCCGAAAATCCTGCAAAGGATGGATATCGGATATGATTTTCATAATTTAGTTTCTACATATTTTGCCACTGGTTTGTGAAATACGACTAAAAACAGTGCAAATTAACAATGTAGAGCGGAATATATTTAATATGAAAATCAAAATTTTACGAATAGTCGTCATTGTAGGGTGGGCCAATTTCGGTGGGCCTTTTTTATTTTTATTAAAAACCAATCCACCACTGAAAACTAACATGTCAAATTGCATTTAGTTTTTGAGATATAACACAAAGTTTATATTTTTCATATGAAACATACCATCTTTTAAAAATCAACATGAAATTTCCTTCAATAGTTTTTATCTACTCCAGTGAGTTAAGAAGCTCTTACCGCACGCATTTTGAGTGAGTTAAGAGCTTTTTAACTCACGCATTTTTATTACCGCACTCTTTCTTTAGATGACTACCAAAATAAAAAAAAAAGTTTGTAAAACATTTATTTAGCAATCCAGAAATGGCTCTCGATGCCTCTTCTTCAATATCAGAAGGAATACTTTCCGAATCGCTCATTTTAGATTACAATTTTTGAAACTTAACTTTAAAGTGACATCAATATTATTTAATATCAAATTGACATTGCCATGCACGGTGTTTCAGGTACTTATTTGAACAAAGGTATTAAAGTAAAATTAATTATAATAAAAATGAATCGTATAAAAATAAGTATCCCGGTTAGGAGTAGTTAAAATATTGTACAATACACGCGAGTTAACCCCATTAAGACACTTGTGTGGTTACACAACTCGTGCTACGCACTCGTTGTGCAACTTTCACACGCGTATCTTAATGATGCTGTTAACTCACTTGTATCGTAAATAACTATTTCTATATTTCACGTTTTTAAAAATTACCATAGTTGGCTGCGATTTTGACATTGTGTATAACACAAAAAGATATAATTCTTTAAAATCAAGTAAGACATACCTTTATAACTACTTTTGAAAGTAAATTTTCGCAGACTGTCTATCGATAAACAACGATTTAGATTAATTGAGAGTTTTATGCTTTTTCAAAATCAAAATATTATGTAGATTCAGAAGAAAAATAAATTATGGCATGTTCCATAAGAAGGTTATCGAGATCACTCTGATGATTGAATTTTATCGTTAAACTACTGATCAACGAGAATCATTAATATTATGTTTATAATGTATACAAAAAAATTACAGAAAATGAAATAATTATAAAATTGAAACGCGTCTACAGGGCACGATACATAATCTGATATATATATATATATATATATATATATATATATATATATATATATATATATATATATATATATATATATATATATATATATATATATATATATGTGTGTGTGTGTGTATATTCTAGAATGCCAACTCAATGGGAAGAAAGTGTTGTAAAAAGTTGGAGACAGTATTCAGTGCGCATGATCATAACCGGCTTCATTTCTACCAGGGTGGGTTTCAGTGATATTTTGAAAGGATTCATTATAGAAAATGAAAAGGATTTGATATTATTTTGGGTTCAGGTCTACAAAATTGCTCTCAGTGGACATATTTTGTAAAGCAGCTGATTATATCTGAGAAGTTCATCGACTAAAGCATAACAAAATAATAAATGCCGTGCGAAGGTCATTTCTGGTGAAATTTATTAAACATATTTTTTCCTCGATATTGCGTAAAATGAGTTTTCCACATTGCGTAAAGTTGTACTATTTAGAACAAGTGCGTTAAGAAATGTTTACACATTATTTAACAATTTGCGTATTGTTGAAGAAGGCAGTATTTTGGGAAATTTTCAATAAGTGTATATAATAATAATAATGTTTATTGTGAAAAAGTAATACATAATGATAATTAACACAATAGGGACAAATTCAGTTTCCTGATCTTCCACCGACCCTCATATCAAATCTGACATGTAATTACAAAATGTACATGTATACAAATCACATATTCACCAATTGTCAGTAGAACTTTCCTTCTTCAAAAGCATTTCTTTTATCTTAATTTTGAATGAATATGGCGAAATGTCCCAAATATCCTGGATCTTATTCATATAATGAGGTGCAGTGTACAAAAGACAGCCTTCAAACCTCGAAGTACGATGGAGAGGCACTGTGAAAGTATCTCGTCTCAAGTATGTACCTCTCTCAACAGAACGCTTCACAAATATTGTGGTATGCCCGACAACAGCAGCCTATATAGAAATACATAATAGAGATATAACACCTGACTTTCTACTTTCAAAATTGAAAGCCTTTTGTAATGATAGATCATCTTTATTTGTCCAGTTATACAAATAAATGTGTAGGACACGTCAATGTTAAAAATATAAAAACATATAAATATATACAATTAATATTCTAACAAAAAAACATTGTCAAACAAACATACATATTATCATATCATCAACCTAACCCAAATCACAAATGACAGCAGGTACATATTATCACAGTTTTATCGAAGAAAAATCACTATCTAGGAACTCTTGAAGGGTGTAAAATGCACTTTCAACTAAAGAGTTTCTCTTTCAGCTTATTATCTGAAAGATTACGTAGATTGATTGGAAGTTTATTACAAATTTTTTTAGTTAAGAAATCTACATTTTTTTGTATGTAGGTATATTTAGTTTTATTTTGTTGTAAGTTTTGTTTATGTCTTGTATTATATTGATGATCCAATAAATTATCTTCGAACAAATCTGAATTTTTCTTTACAAACAAAACACATTCCAAAATGTAGACAGAAACCAAAGTCAGAATCTTATATTTTAAAAAGATTGGTTTACAGCTCTCTCTTGGTTTCAGACCAAAAATTGACCTTATGCATCTCTTCTGCAGAATAAAAATTCTACCAGCCTCCACCGATCCCCCCCCCCCAGAAAATAATGCCGTAAGAAATTCTCGCCTGCATATATGCAATCATTGCAGTTTTATGGTCCACGCTCATTGACAATACTCTTTTTGAGAGATCAGCAATGTGCACTCTCCAGTCGAGCCTGCTGTCAACCCTGACACCCAAGAATGAAACGTGTTGCTGTGCCCTGAGAATTTTAGACTTATATGTTAGACCAAACTCTTCGCCCTGTTGACCGAGTCCATAATCACTACACCATCTGCCGAGTCGACCCAGAAGCGGGACTCTGTGTCCTATAGAATTCTAGAATCGCCTTCTTTCTATACCACTGGTACTCCGTGCGCACGTAAAATAGCTTTCTATCGACGAAAGCGATCGACTTCTGGCGAGGTGTATAGACGTGTCGTATTCTATTTTGGCAACAAATTAGCCTGTCCAACAGTATCGTTGTTCTGTCATTGTTGAGTTTGTTTTGCTTATCGATTATAAATGATTGTTGGTAAAGTGGTAAATAATTATTAAAAATTATAAATATGCACATTTGACAATTATTGCTGGATGTGTATGACGAAAAGCCACAATTAATAACCAATAAGTTCAGTAGAGTAGCGGGAAAAGACAAGGGAAATAAACTGTGGCAAACGGTTCCTCAAAAACTAAACAGTTTAGGTTTTGGTAAAAAATTAGTAGAAGGATAGAGAAAAAAGAGTAATACTGTTGTATTATTACCCAGATCACACGAAAATATTTATATTATTTTATATTTTACTTATGGGGAACTTTGTAAGTTGTACTAAATAAATACCTATTATCATCAGCTAGCGAATAAACTTTTAATATATTGTTTTTGAATTATAAATAAAAATAATGTATGTCTGAAATACTGATAAAATTAATAACTAGTGAAAGATATGTTTGATCGTCGCATATTTATATAAAAGTTGCTGAATGGCGACGATAGCTATTTATTAAACTATAGAGCTAGCTGAGTAATTTAAACTAATTGTAATGATTACCAAAATAATAAACAAAACTGTTGGAGGACCAAAATTTTTTTTTGTCGGATTTAGAGAAAAGACTGCTAACAATTATCGGAAAAAATTCTGTTGCAGGAGACGAGGCTGTACATGAGTTGGGATTGGAAAATAATGTTGGTAATAATTTCAAGTATTTTTTTAGACGAGACAGCGAGACATTCGTCAATTATAATTATGAAAATTAAAGTTATGAAGTTGTTTGAACTCGCCTTTAGTCGCAATTTGAAGCAAAGAAATCAACAAAATCACAAAAATAGAAATGACACACATAAAATTGACGTTTATCAAATGAAAATTTGATAAACGTCAAAAAATATTGCCACTTTTAAAATAACAAATTACTCTACAAATTCCGGAAATACCCGAAGAGAAGGCGATTGTAACACAGAGTGCCGTCAAACGCGATTATCGCTTTCTAAAGTAGAATTCTATTATAGACAGCGACAGGTAGAATACTATAGTGCACGGAGTCCCACTGCTGGTCATAGTTTACTCTATCATATGCTTCCGCGACGTTCCTCACATCCAAACCATGCCACAATTGAATATCATCACAGTATAGATGAATGGAACAATATTTCAAAATAGATGGAAGCTCAAAAATAAAAACATTGAAAAGATGAGGCCCCAGAATACTACCCTGCGGTACTCCTGATTCTGTAGTTCTAAAAGTTGATAATAAATTTCCTAGTTTCACAGCCTGACATTGATCAGTTAAGTAACTTCTAAACCATTCCAGCTCATTACCTTCAAATACTACTATATGTATGGCAGTTAGTGTATATAGAGGTGGCCTGTAAATTTATGAATTAACGTTTTTATAAACAACTGAAACAACTAATTAAAACAACTTCATTAAGAATTCTGACAATCGTAACTATAAGACAAGCCATGGTAATCTTCAAATGAAGCCTCATCAACTTTTTTTGAAAAGTCTATCTTATACTAGTATACAGTTGTTTAATTAACTACCAATCTCTATAAGAGGAATCCAAAACATTAATGTATGTATCTCTCTCTTAATGAATTTATGGAATGTAGCTTTTAATATTATTGCATCTCTTTATATATTTGTTCCTTATAACTTTATATTATGTTATTTTTTTAAAGCATTCTCTTTTCTCTAATAAATTATAGAAATTATTACATATACACTTGGTTCAATAGATTTTGAACAATTCGAAATGTGCATGACTAACTGTTATCTATACATGTTATTCATAGAATAAAAGGAGAAAATATACAGAGTTGTAAATTACGCGATTGTAAATTATCTGTTGGCTATATCAATTCAATGCCACTTTCAGAAAAAAAACTATTTTTTCTTCAACATCCCTATTATTTGCTTTAGTTTGGCGACTCTCTTCTTCAGGCGATCAACTTCTACTTTCAGGACTTTTACCTTTTTCTGGGCCATGGTTTTTTCAACATTTGCCAGCTGCAGTTGACGAGCAAGGTGTGAGGTGGAGGCACTGAAAATATCAAATTCATAACATGTAATACAGAGTTTGATTTTACTAAAACAGAAAAAATCATTCAAATAGAGAACTGAATCTTCAATACTGGTATTTTATATTATATACTGGTAGAGGTGTAAAGGGATGACAGATAGAACAAACTTCAAGAAAAATGTTTCAGTAATAAAATTACAAAGTGACTTACCTATAATTGTGCCTTATTTTGATTTCTCTTCTGGCTTTTTTCAATTGTTCATCATCACCTTCACTGTCGGTTGACGTATCTTCAAGTGCTCTCTTTACACTTCTGGGCGAGTCAGTGGATGAAGTGGTGACACTCAAAGGTGAGCTTGGATAGAATAATAATAATAAACTTAGATGAGAATACTCAATTAAACAGGTACATTATGTCAGAAATTATCTAAAGATATAATGAAAATAAAATGGCTGCCAGAAAATGATTATTGTACGTTTGTTGTAATATTATTTTCAAACCGCTTATTTACTTCAAAAATTGGAATTGAAACACTACTGAATATGGCAATTAAATGAAATTTCTATTTTAGCATATCAAAAAAGATTAAATGTTTTTTCAAAAAAACCTTTCTGTTAATAAATCAATTTTATGAAATAATATTAATTAAGTTACCATAGCTAATTAAATAAATCATTATTATTGTTATAGGCAAATTTCATGAATAATTATCTTACCTTTCTCCAATTTCAATAGTAGGAGTGCAAGAAATATGAAGACTAACACCAGAAGAATTGTCATTGTTTTCGTCAATAACTACCTCCAGGTTACCATTCACTTCTATAAGAGAATTCACATTTTGCATTTCATTACCATGGAATTCTTGAACAGTCCTGAAAATAATTGTAGAATGGTTAGTTGGTATGAATAACAGAGTTTGCAGAAAGAAGTTTTACAAAATGACTACTTATAGTTAAATTTTATAGTGTTCAAACTATCAATCTTCTTAGACCTTGCACATGGAAGGTGAAACCTTATACTTCAAAAATTAAATATGTTTTTACTTATACTGACCTTCGTTGGATTGAATCCTGATTCTTTTTGCTTAAAAGAAGGCTTGGAACTGCATTTCGCTTTAAACACATTCGATTGCCCTTGATGTATACGTCATTTGGGAAAAAATGTTTACTGCAAATTACGTTTTTTGCACTCAGGCGCTCCACAGTAGGATCCCGTCCCAACGCTCTCATCCAGATGTCATGTCTCGCTTTCGTCAAACTTGAAATGAATTATTATAGTCAGTCATGGACAAATAATTACTCAGTTAGAGTGATGACAGGTATTTTTCCGGTCTGTATTTGTAATCAAAGATTCAAATTCATTTCACTTACTAAAAATAATGGGTTCCGGGAATATTTCCTTTGCTTCCACACCATAGCACCAAGCACGTCAACATTGTCCAAATTAAAAACGAATACTACATAAAAACAGAAAAACTAGGAACTGATAACAATGAAAAACACAATTATAAAGAGATAAAATAATCCAGACACAAAATAATCCAGTACACAAGTAAATTATTCTGAAACTCTGAAATGAAACCGTCTCTGGATCATCAGTGTTGCCACAGGCCACAGAGCCAAGTGAAAATTATGGTACAGCGTTGCTAGAATTATCGATTTATCTTCAAAATTATGTTACAATTTTTTTTGGATCTGTAACCACAAATCAGAAGACTTTTTTTTTAGGATTACATATTGTATTTCAGGATTGGGTAGCGATGATTTGCACACACAATCCAAACAATATTCCTTTTTTTTTTAGTATCACACATCTCGTAATTATTTTCAGGTACTTTCCATAATTATTTATATTATAGCCGAAAAACCTTTTATTTATTTACTATTATTGTGGTACAATTATCGATTGAGGACAAATTGGAGGAGAAATTATGTTAAAATTCGATAATTATGTTACAAACGGCAACGCTGATCATCATGAGGACAATGGAGTCTCTCTACTGGTTGGGGCTGCCAACTCCAACGCGGTCGCGAATGCACCTAGTAAGTATATTTACATCTATGGTTTTAACCATGATCAGATTACAGTGATATGTCATAGAATGAAATATTAATACTTCTGTCATCTGTCACTTGATTCTTAAATGTTGGTTACTGCTGTGATTGACTTATTTGTCAAATAATATCAAACATCTATTTATAATAGCAGCTATAAAGTAAGGAATAATACAGAATGATAAAATCATTGTCGAATTGTTATAGGAACACATTTCACAGCTTTTTAAATAGTAATGTTGAGTAGACCAACTGTACGATTTAATCTACTAGTTTTCTTGTAATGCCAAAGCAATTCATAAAAGTAAAAAATAATAGTGATGTGATTCCCAGTGGTATGACACCTGACAAACAAGAATGTACAAAATGCGAATCTTCGTCAAATATATCTAATTCTAATGGAGATATCTGCAGAATATGTCATTGTGAAGCTGACCAGGATAACCCTTTGTTGTCTCCCTGTTATTGTTCTGGTAGTTTGAAATATGTGCACCAGTCGTGTCTTAGACAGTGGTTAGCTGCTTCTGATACAAGATCTTGTGAATTGTGCAAGTTCAACTTTATACTTCATACAAAAATTAAGCCATTGTCAGAAGTAAGTGTAAATTGTTTACTTCTTTCAAATTTATGAATTGTTGCTAAATTTCATTCTGGAAAAAGGTAAGTCTTATCTGTTGCATCCAGCCTGATAGTTTTCTCATGAGAAATACTGAGAAATGTGTGTATAAATGTCATCACCTGCAATTTGAAGATGAAATTGGAAAGCATGATATACCTACTTGATTTTAAAATAACTATGTTTAGTAGATTGGAAACAAATGGTTGACAGTGTGTACCAATTTTATCTGCAGTGTATATTTTCCCTATATTTCATTATTGGAAATTAGTTATCTAGATCTAAACGAAATAATTTATAGTACCCATTCCTCTCTGGGAATGTAGCACCTACTGAGGTTGTGAGCTTATTGACACAAGAAGAATACTCACTGTGTAATATTTTTTCTAGTTAATGTGAATTAATCTTTTAAATATTAAATAAAAGAAATCTTTCATATAATATGAAATAATAATATTTAGCAGGATTATTCAAAAAAAATTTGAATAATTATAGGTACCTATTCCAGTTCAGATTCAGGTGGCTAGTTTATTAACCATTTAAGAAACTGTATTCATATTAAAAATTAAATAATAAGAAAACAACTTGTCTAAAAACCACAAAATGAAAATAACTTTTTTTATTCGACTAGTTTCGCCTGTTACAGCATTATCAAGACTGAATACATACTTGAAAAAAAAAAATACATTTTTTTTTGCAATTATGTATTCAGTCTTGATAATGCTGTAACAGGCGAAACTAGTCGAATAAAAAAAGTTATTTTCATTTTGTGGTTTTTAGACAAGTTGTTTTCTTATTATTTAATTTTTAATATGAATATGAACTACCACAGAGTTGATTCATCGTCCATCAAATTTATTAAACTGTATTCAGTTTGTCATTCTAATTTGTTTTAAAATTATTATTAGGCTAAATTCTCAGTTAAATTTCACCAGTTATTGATATAAATTTTTATTGTTTTGGGTATTATTTGAGAAATTTTGCAATGCATTGAATACCTGAAAAATATGTTTCTCCTCGTGTTTCTCAGATTAAAATTTGATATCAAATATCTTACTAATCAATGATTGCCTAAGTCTCCATGACTAATTGATCATTATTGGAAATGATAACACAAATTTCCATTTTATTCAATGTTCCATAAAAATCATTAATAATTATAGATTATTTTATACTCAAAAAGCCAATGAAAGTATTCATAGTTCTTTGTTTTCAGTTTTATTTGTTCATAGTTACTAAGCCTCTCACATGAATGTGATTGAAGAGGTTTATTTAAAATTTTTGTGTACTGATTTATTACTAAGTATCTGAATATATCTATAACTGTTTTTTTAAACTTGCTATTACTGATTTTTTAAATTAATTCCTAATTTAGACTCCTTTTCTTCAATCAAAGAACAAAATTCACATTAGATTAACAAATACTTCTTAGTAGCACCAATATTATCAATGAGATGGAATTTAATCCATGTCACCTACATGGTACATAAGTACAAAATATGAAATTAACGAATAAATGAAGAGTAACTACTTTCTTGTCATCTTAAAATGACTGAAAAAAATTCAGTTGATAATAATAATAATATAAGGTTTCTTCAATAAGGCAATAAAAAACTATATTGGGAGTAATAAAACCAAAAAATAAAATAAAATAATACAGATAATAATATAAGATGTCAATCTTTAAATCCTACTGAAAAGGACCATATTCACTGCCAGGGATCACAGGGATGCAATGGAAGTGATTTTGAATATGGCCTTTCATGTTGGTATAGATTTTCTCTACTTTTCTTCACTTTTGTTTGCACCTAGGTTTACACCTGTATGTGCAGTTGTTATGTACTGAAAATTCAGTTATGTGCCAGATGTGTAGAACCACATCAGAGGTAGGTTTCTTTTTTTACAGCTAAGCAGCTGTATAAAATTGGTAGCATCGGTCTATAGGCTGTGTATGTACTTGTCCGGATGTTTACTTATGTATGCTCTTGACTTTCTCCTGAAGATGTTTTGTTTTTTGATGTTTCTTATATCTTGTGGTAAAGTGCTGAATATTTTTAAGGCTGTTGTTGTTATGAATCTTTGGTTGGCGTCTTTTTGATAAAAAGGATTCTTTAGTAGGTTGTTGGTCTTTGCGCGTGTTTCATGACAGTGTTCAATTCTGTTTATCAACTGTTGATTTTTATGGATATTATTTATTCGTGTCAGAAACATCATACAAAATGAAATATAAATATAAGATATAAAGGGTTCACCTCTGTCATCACTTTTGTTCCTCTTGTTTATCAACGACATAGGAGATGTCATAAGATTCAGTTCATTCTTACTTTTCGCAGATGATTTAAAAATATTTAGACAAATATCAGAGGTCGACGATTGTAAACTTCTTCAACTCGATCTCAATGCAATAATGAACTGGTGCTCAGATAATGAAATGGAGTTAAACATAGAGAAGTGCCAAGTGATGAGGTTCGGAAGAGTAAAGTCACCATATTCTTTCCATTACCATTTGAATCAACGAATTTTGAGGGACGCGAGTGTTATTAGGGACCTGGGGGTGTACTTCGACCCGAAACTGGATTTTATTGCTCACATACAAATCATTACTAATAAAGCTTTTAAAATGCTTGGTTTCATAAAAAGATCAATGTGTCATTTCAACAATTTGGATGCAATTAAGTCAGTTTATTGCGCAAATGTGAGAAGTGTGTGTGAGTACGCGTCCATGGTATGGTCACCGGTTTACTATGTTCATAAATATAATATCGAGCGAGTTCAGAGAAAATTCTTGAAATGGGTTGCATTCAAACAAGGATTTCCAACCTCGTTTCAAAATTTTTATTTGATTCAAGAGCAAATGCGTTTGAGGTCTTTGGAATCCCGGAGGGAAAACTTTGACGTGATGCTAATTTTCAAGTTGTTAAACAACTTTACTGACAGTCAATATTTGTTAGCTAAAATAAGCCTTAATTGTAGGTCCGCATTATTGAGATCTAGGGAAATTTTTAACTTAAGTTTTGCTCCAACTAATTATTTTATGAATAGCTCCTTAATTAGATCGCAAAGACTTGCGAATGACTGCGAAGTTGATCTTTTTGCAGTCTCAATTTTTTCCCTTAAGAAATATTTCGAGTCGCAACCGATGAGCAGATAGTTAGGAGCAGGCTCGTTTTTGCAGGTGCTTATGAAATTGTTAGTTCAATTTATAATGAAATTTGATTATGAATGTTGTTTCATGTTTTTTTTTTGTAGTTTTAAGTTGAAATTTGGAATATTATTTTTTTGTATCTTTGAATTTACTTAGTTTAATAATGTAAAATGGCAGGTCCGTTTGATTAAATAAATAAATAAAAAATATACTTGATGTCTATCGTCACTTCAGACGTGAGCTAAACACTTTTTGCCCAGAAGCGGGCGACGTCAATTGCGTTCGGCTTCGTTGCCACAAGGTCCTCTATGGTACATCTAGCGGGTCACAGCGGGCAAGGGTACATGTGTTGCGTGGTTTGCAGTTCTCCACAATCGCAGAGATTGGAGTCCGCAGGGTAGCCCCACTTATTTAGGTTATCTCTTGATCTCGCCATGTCCGTCCGTAGTCTATTTAGCGCCTTCCAGGTTTCCCATTTTTCGCCTCCTCCTGGTGCTAGTTCTTCATTCGGCTTCATCCAGTGTTGGTTTGAGGTCTTCTCCCAAAGGTCCACTCTGGTGTTTTAGGTTTCTCGTAATCTTCTGTCGATCTCAGGAAGCTTCGCCTTGATTTTAATCACTGATGGGCCGGTTGGAAACCGTAGAGGGGGTGGCGTTCAGATTTTTATGGATGAAAACACAACCATGAGAATACAAGGATCTAACACTTAATATCTC
Organism: Cynegetis impunctata; assembly: GCA_030704885.1. Classification (NCBI taxonomy): domain Eukaryota; kingdom Metazoa; phylum Arthropoda; class Insecta; order Coleoptera; family Coccinellidae; genus Cynegetis; species Cynegetis impunctata. The sequence goes on from JARQZK010001624.1 coordinate 29,906, forward strand.
TTCGTTATATAAAAGCCTTGTGGGGTACAGTCTCCTTCATTGTAGTATAATTTTAAATATGTAATTTTGAAAGATTGTTAAAGGTTGTAGGGCATTGCTATATAGACCTCCCCAGGCAATAATTCCATATTTCAGAATTGACTCGACCTGTGCAGTATAATTAGGAGTTTTTTATTCATTATTTTTCGTAACTCATAAAATTTGTTGATAAATTTGCGCAGTTTTACTGTTAAAGTGTTTATTTGATCTTTCCATTTCAGGTTTTTATCTATTATGATGCCTAGATATTTAGTTCTGTCATTGCTGTTTATTTCTAGATTGGTGTTTGTACTGTATATTTTTCCAAATTCGTTCTATTAGCATCTGTTGAAGAGAAGGGGCTACGTACGAAGTTTTTTTTACATTCAATGAGAGTTTATTGTAGTCCAACCAATTTTTTACTAAAGATGTACCATATTCGGCCTTTTCTTTGACTTGTTGCCATGTGTTCCCTTCGTATAATAGGACGGTGTCGTCAGCGTATGAGAGAATAGTTCCATTTATGTACATGTTCAATAACGAGTTGATGTATATTATGAAGAGCAATGGTTCCAAAACCGTTCCCTGAGGTACTCCCATTTGTACGTATTCATATGTGCTACTCTTATTTCTTATCCCCAGAGCTTGCTATCTTTGTGATAGATAGTTTTCGAAAATCTCTAGTGCAATGCGTCTCACACCATAGTTTTCCAGAGTTTCCAAAAGTAATGTATGAGGAACAGTATCAAAAGCCTTCACTAGATCAAGAAAGGCTGCAATACACTTGTTTCCGCAGTCTAAATTGTTCTTTATCTGATTTATTTATTTATTTAGCGTATGGCTACATCACAGGTAAGTATATATAACAAAAATAACAAAAACGAAAATTTCACAAACAAACACTAAGATTACAAATATATTCTATTGACTCTCTTGTCGCAATCAGGAAGTCGGATGGGTTGCCACTGTAGGAACTAATTGGACAGTCCTCTACCAGGTGTTTAATAGTTTGTCTTTCAGCGCCGCAGTCACAATTTGGGGAAGGTATTTTTCCCCACCTGAAAAGTGAGTCGGAGCACCTGCCGCAATTCGTCCTTATTCTATTAAGTGCTGTCCAGATTCGTCTTGGTTGATCAAAACCTTCTGGCTTGCTTGTAACGCATGGCATATCCCGGTTGGCAAGCGTGGCCTTCTTCTCCCAGTCTTCTTTCCACCGCTCAATTATGTTGAAGTTTTCTTCAATAAGAGTTTCTGCCGTTTTCAGAAGGGGTTTTCGTGAGCGTAGCCTATTTATGGTTCTGCCGGTTATTCCAACGTGGGAGCGGAGCATAGGATCGGCGTTGATTTTTTCATACTCCCTGACCAGAGCATGTTCTCGGCGAATTTGTGGAGGAGCTATGTGGCTCAGTGTGGGTAGCCAATGAGTGGGCGTGGCCTTGATTGTGCCTGATATGATACGCATAGCTTGATTGAGTTGGGCTTCAACACGTTTGGTGTGTGGGCTGTTGATCCACACCGGTGCACAGTATTCCGCGACGGGGTACACTAAGCCCAGCGCTGTCGATCTGAGTGTGGGCGCTGTGGAACCCCATGTGGTGCCGCATAGCTTTTGAAGGATATTATTTCGGGTTCTGAGTTTTGCAGCTGTCTTCATAAGGTGTTCTTTGAAGCTTAACGTTCTGTCGAGCATGACACCCAAATATTTTGGGTGCATATTTTGACTAAGAAGTCTGCCTTCAAAGTTGATTTTAAGTTGGTAATTGGCCATCCTGTTGTTTAGGTGGAAGCACGATACTTCCGTCTTTGCGGCACTGGGCTGCAATCTCCAGTCGCGAAAATATCTCCCAAGGGTAGCCAAGTCATTTGTTAGAATTTGCTCAGTTATCTCAAACTCCTTATGGCTTGTAGCGAGCGCCCAGTCGTCTGCGCAACCGAACTTCTTTGATGTAGTTCCGGGCATGTCTGCTATGTAAAGACTAAAGAGCAGGGGGGCAAGCACCGATCCTTGTGGAAGGCCATTATTCAGTTTCATTTTTGTGCTGCTCTTGTCGCCCATAATGACTTGAAAAGATCTATTGGATAGCATGGCATTGATAACATCAGCCATCTTTCTGCATGGGATAGCTCGCATTAATTTATATATAACTCCTTGTCGCCACACAGTGTCGTATGCCGCTGACAGGTCTATGAAAGCAGTAGATATTTTTAGTTGCTTTTGAAAGCCTATTTCCACATAGTTAGTTAGTGCGAGTACTTGGTCTGTGCAGCTGCGGTTCGGACGAAATCCTGCTTGTTCCACAGGTATATGTTGCAGTATTGTTGGGCCAATCCTGTTATATAGCAGTCTTTCAAAAAGTTTGTAGGCCATGCTTAGAAGGGCAATTGGACGATAGTTTTTTGGTGTATTATTAGCTTTCCCTGGTTTCAAAATAGCGACGATTTTTGCCCTCTTAAGTTGATAAGGTACATTTCCCGTCTGGAGGATGTCTGAGAAAAATTTCGCAAGCTATTGTTTAGTAAAATTTCCGCTGTGCTTTAGGAATTCAGCATGGATGCCATCGAAACCAGGGGCTTTTCCAGATTTCATTTCGGTCAGGGCCCCCGTGACTTCTTCACAGGTGAAGGGGTTGGCATATTCTGTTTCAAGGGCACAAGTGGACTTGATGATCTTGAGATCTTTTTTAACTCTAATTGTGTGTGTACGGTTTTGGGGTGCTCTTGAGGTAGACACTATGTGGGACGCCACTTGGTTTGGCGTTACTAAATTGTTTGGGCGGTCTGGTAGGTTGCTACTGCCGAGCTTTCGTAACAGGGACCAGGCTTGTCTGCTTGACTTTTGAAAGTCTAGGTTTTCAACTGTTTCAGTCCATTTTTCGCGTCTAGCAGTATCAATGCTGTGGAGTAGTTCTTCTGCAATTTCCTGCCTTCCATCTTCACAAAATTCTTCATACAGTCTCTCGCTCTCCTCAGTCCATCCAGGTATATACTCTTTTCGGTAACCTCTAGGTATGGCTGCTTTTGCTGCTGTCATTATTGCCCCCGTCAGTCTCTCGTAGTTTACGCCCTTTGGTGGAATCCATCCCAAGCATTTATCGAGATTATTAGAGAAAGCAGGCCAGTTAGCTTTTCTGAAGTTCCATCTGGGGCGTGGGAATGATTTTATGACTGGGATGCTAAGACCGATTCTAATCAGAATAGGGCGGTGTTGGCTATGAGGGAAATCGGGCATGACCTTTCTTGATGCTGGTAAAGGTTGGCCTCTGTTGTCAGTGGTAACAAAGCAAAGGTCGGGGTTATATTCCCTCCTCCAGGCTGCAGATCGGAAGGTGCCTCTATCTTTGGCGTCGAATAGAAGATGGATACCATGTTCCTCTGACCATTCCAAAAGGAAAGTACCATTTATGTCATTGTCATGGTACTTCCACATCTCATGGTGGCTGTTAAAATCCCCTACGTATATGGCTGGATGCTCGTAGAGGTTGAGTACATGGGCAGGCCAGAAGAGAGCTGGTGGTTTGTAAATGTTAGCTATTGTGATATCGCCAACTTTTACGGTTACCTCATGGATGTTATTTTCAGTGGAGGTGGAAAGCAAAGACGCATTTTCTATGTTTGTGCGTACGTAGGTTACCACACCATAGGCTCTGTCATAGGTAGCGCCCAGTAGGTCAAAACCTGGGATATTTCCTCTTGAGCTCAGTTGAGCTTCGTTTTCAGTGTGCGTTTCCTGAATTGCGACCAGGTCAATATTGTTTTCTTTTAAAAATCTGTGCAGAAATTGGCATTTTGCTCTACTTATGCCTTCTATATTGAGGTGGCAGACTCGTATACTAGGTCCGAGCTCCTTTGTCAGTTGGTTCTTAGAAGAACCATTTATTGATGGTGTCATCTTTTTTTTTTTTTTTTTTTCTTTTTGTTGCGCCTGTGATTCTCTTGCCAGGAGATCTAAAGATATTCTAAAGATTGTCTGGCGCCTCTTGTGTTAGTTCATTTAGCGTTTATCTGATTAATAAGTTCGAACATTGCCTCATCTGTACTTGTATCTGGAGGAAAACCGAATTGTTCGTCACTCAGGATGTTATTATTCTTGAGAAAGTCATATAATCTTGCTTTAAGACATTTTTCAAATAGTTTTGCAAAGGTGTTTATCAAGCTTATTGGTCTATAATTTTGTATAGAATTTTTTTTTCCGTTTTTGTAGATTGGTATAACTAACATTTTAAGTTGGTCCGGTATTTTTGCATTTGAGAATATAATATTTACTTATTATGTGTACAAGCGGTTTTAGTATATACATATGAGATTTTTTTAAAGTATCTGCTGTTATTCTATCTATTCCAGTAGAACTGGATGGTTTTAGAGTGTTAATATGATGGATGAGTTCATTTTCATCAATTGGCGTGAGGAAGAACGAGGTTTTCATTTGGGAGTACTTATTTTTGAAGGTGTGGGGTGCAGCAGTAATTGTTGCGGCATATCAGTGCTCACATTGATGTAGTATTGATTACAAAAATTTGCCATTTCTTCGTCATCAGTAAAGTGTTCTCTTTCATTACATAGAAATATGTCTCGATTTATTTTTTGGTCGTTTTCATTTGTAGCTTCTTTGACTATGCTGTATATTCTTTTCATATCATTTTTACAATTTGAAATCAGATCTGAGTAGTAGCAGATTTAATTGTTTTTATCAATCGATTGAGATGATTTCTATAATTTTTATATATTTCCTGTAGTTCTACATTATTTCTGCTTCTATTCATCTGTTTCTTAAGTTTATCCCTGTGTTTGATAGAATTAATTATACCATTTGTTATCCATAGTTTTTTTATTATTTTCTTTGAACTGTACTGTCTTTGTCGAGGTAGATTGTTTTATAGCATTGGAAAAAGTTTCTTCAAATTCATTATAAGCTAGCACAGGATCTTGGGCTTTTAGAATATTATCCCATTTACATTCAATCATTATCCGTAGGAATTGGTCTGTATCAAATTTATTTATGATTTTTGTGGTTCTATTTGTTTTATTTTCAGATTTTGTGCTATAAATTTATATTAAAATTGGATGGTGATCGGTAACATTTTTGAGTTTATTACAAGTGCCACAAATTGAAATGTGCTTTCTTGTATGGACTTTTCAATAAAAACATGCTTCAAACAAGACTTTGACGTATATGTTATTCTTGTGTGTGTGTTTATATAGGATTCGAATCCACAAGACATCAATTAAGTATATCGTAGTTAAAATCACCAATGAGTATGTCAATATTTTGCTTAATTTCATTTGAGATGTACGTGTATAGATCTTCAATAAAATCATTGTCGTTGGTAGAGGGTGATCTATAGCAGGGTATAATGTTGAATTTGAGGTTTTTTTAGCTCACATGTTATTCTACTTATGGTAATCTTTGTTATCAGCAAGGTTGTGTGTGTTACATTGTAATTAATATTGGATTTTATGAAAATAAGCAATCCATCACACTGGTTGATTGTGCTGTTATTGATTATTATGGTGTAGCCAGGAATTGTAAAATTCATTCAACATTGCTTATGAATCTAGTTTCGCCTAATATTATGATATCTATTATATCCCGTTCCTCATGCTATGTTGATCCCAGCCCTGATGAACTGAATAATTACTTCGTGAATGTATGTAAAAATATCAATTCAAATATAGTTCCGAGTTGTGATGCTCTCTCCTTCCTGCTACCATCTAAAAAGATTATGGACAGTTTCTTCCTGAGACCAGTTGACACACATGAACTGATGCAAACCATAAGCGATATACAAAATAAAGATTCATGTGGAAATGATGGCTTATCCATCAAATTATTTTTAAACATACCATTTTAGTCTCGTTGATTAATGAATCTTTTGAAGTTGGTCTCTTTCCCAATTGTCTGAAAACAGCCATTATTATCCCACTCCATAAGGGTGGAGAAAAAACTAAAACTTGTAACTATAGACCTATTGCTTTATTGCCTACCTTATCGAAGATAGTCGAAAGGCTCATGAAATGCCGTCTCTTACCCTTCCTTCTCAAACATAATATTCTTACAGCACAACAGTATGGCTTCTTACCCACAAAATGCACTAATGACGCAATGTTTTCGGTTCTTAATGAAGTATATACATCACTCAATGACAAACTGTTCACAACTTCAGTTTTTTGTGACTTCGCAAAGGCCTTTGATTGTGTTAACCATGCAATTTTAGTACGAAAACTTCAGTTTTATGGCATACGTGGGTCTCCTTTAGAATTGTTTAAATCTTACCTAACTAACAGGCAACAAATAGTACGAGCAAATGGTAAGAATTCAATAGATCTACCGACAGTGGGGTACCTCAGGGCTCGGTTTTTGGACCAATCCTCTTTCTTCTTTTCATCAACGATATTGTGGACTTGAAAATAAGTGGTAGAATTACTTTGTTTGCTGATGACACCAGTGTAACTTGGAGTAACTCTGATATACAAGCCTTACAGTCAATCATAAGTAATGATTTGATGGCTATTAAGGCTTGGTCTGATTCAAATGGACTTTGTTTCAACACAGATAAAACTGTAGTAATGTCTTACAGAGGAACCCTACAACCTGTTACCCTAAACAATAAAACAATTCAAACAGTGAACTCAGTGAAGTTTTTAGGACTTTATATTGATAAGTCGCTCAAATGGTCTACTCATATAGACATATTAACAAAAAAATTATCTTCTGCATGTTTCGCCATTAAAACGGTTTCTAGAGAGCTTTCAATTTCTGCTGCGTTGTCGACATACTTTTCTTTATTCGAATCACACCTTCGTTATGGTTTGCCATATTGGGGTTCATGCAGCCTCTTCCACTTTGAGTCTGTTTTCAGATTGCAAAAGAGAGCAGTTCGTTATATGTTTGATCTGAGCAGAAGGACACATTGCGAATTCTACTTTAAAAAATTCAAAATTCTAACTCTTCCTTCACTATTCATATTCGAATCCGTCTGTTTGGTTCGCAAACACATTCATAACTTTCCAGAAAGACCAAATCATAGATATCCCACAAGAAATTCAGATACCGATATTTATTTAATAACGCCCACCTCCGTCTTAACAAAAAACTCATTTACCTACAATGCCGGAAAGTTATACAATCATCTACCATTGGAGCTAAAATACTTGAGTACGTACAAAAAGTTCCGAAGTTCAACTAAGGCTTTTCTTTTGGAGAGACCATTTTACTCAGTGGCAGAATTTTATTCTGTAACTGAATTTCACAATGTAACATAGACCCTTGAGATCCACATTTAGTAGCAACATATATTAATGTTTTGTTTTTTTTTGTAATATACAAAATTTTATATCTGTATAATAAGTTTAGTTGACAAATATGTTGATTCTTAACATATGTTTATACATAATTGACTGATAAATGTTTTTCTATTTTGTTTTTCTATTTTGTTCTTCTATTCAATAGATTCTTGTTTTGTTCAACGATTGAAAGTGTGTTTTGTTTAATTAGTTATAGTTAAATTTTATTTTCAATTTTTTATAGGTATGTGCTTTTTCGACAAAATTTTGTAATTTTATAGGACAATAAAGTTGTTTCTCTCTCTCTCTATTATTTTCAGATTATCCATATTCAGAAAAATCAAAAATGCATCTAAGTTTTTATAAGCACTTCTAATATTTAAGTGTAATAAGTATTTGAAAAACACGGCATTTTTCAAACTGATTCAGTTTTTCAGTGAGTTGATCTGTTTAAATGCATTAGTTGACCTCTCGGTGACGGTCTCGGTGACGGTGCACTAGTCTCCAGATCATCTAATAATTGTATCTTTGCGGTATCGATGTTATATTTCAGGGCGTGACATTGTGAATCGTTACTTTGATGGTTCGTATCATAATTTGTTTTGTATTTTACATTTGAGAGATCACAGTTCTTACAAAAAATTTTTTCATTTGGGAAACAATCTTTCCTCATGTTCTTCAGCCTATTGGACATACCATTTTCTCCTTGCAGTTGTGCCCTTGTAGAAGTATCCTTGGCAGTTATAGCATTTTGGGATACTCACATCTTCATATAACGTTTATCTCTCCCATCCAATATTCAGCTTTTTCAGGTTCATTATTTGGTGAAAATAAAAATAATCATTTATTTGTTCCAAAAATTAATAGAGCCCAAATCTGGCTAAGGAACATGTCATTAGATATCAAGTAAAAATAAATATAGTAGAATATCCATAAATAGTATTAAATACCAAGCAAGACAAATCTAAAATCAGCTAAAGCTGCACACTTATAAACCACTACAACTATAACTAAACCAATATGACAGTCTAACAAAAGCAAGAGCAAAATGAATCCTAGTGTACAACAAACCCATCTGCTATTATTTGTCTACAAAGTAGTATGCTTTTTCTAGAAGAAAATTATTTTATTCTGGAAGATCCGGAAGGTGAGTTCCTCATATGTACAGTTATATTATTGTATGACGTCGAAATGAACATTTTTCTGTAAGTACCTCAAATTATATATTTCACATATCAGATCATTTGTGAGACAAGTATTGTATAATCTCTTATATTTTCTCATTTCTCAAAACAGTCTCTGTTTTTATGAACAAATATGACGGCCTTATACACGTAAAGACAAACAAGAGTCAACACAGAATTTTTAACAAAATAAGATCTACAACTAGCATTCTGTTATAGGCTCAGTATAGATCTTAGCATTATTTTTTGGAAAAATAAATATTCTTTCAAAGTCTGGAGACCCCACCCAAAAGATGATGCCATATCTCATCCTTGACTCTACATGTGCTTGATAGGTGATCAGTGCTTTCTGCTTGTCTACTTCACATGAAACAACTCTCAAAGAATAACAGTACTCAGATAGCTATGTTATATGACCATTCCAATCAAGTCTACCCCATATTCATCGTGAAGCCTATAGGAGAGTGTTACTTATGGAAAGAATATCTGGCCACTTGAGTTTTCTGAATGTTTAGTTTTGGAAAATTTTCACTGAAATATTTCTCAATTTTTTCGAGAATCTGGATGATGTTCCTTTTCACCTCCGCTTCGTCTTTCTCTGAAACTCCACACAATGCATCATCTGCAGAAAGAACCAATCCCTCTACCAGAATATTAGGCAAGTCATTTATATAGAAAATATAGAGGAGGGCCCCAGAATAGAACCCTGGGGGACTCCTCGTTCAACTACAATTTCTGCAGACTGTACCACTTTATACCAATTTCTTCTATGTATTGAGTTCGGTGGTCTAGATATGAAAATGCAAGTCCCAAAGGTTTCCATCTTATTTCATATTGATCAAGTTTTCTGATGAGTTTACTGAATCAAAGCCATTTGATATATCAACAAACATAGTAAGTGTAATCCTTCCCTCAGTAAGGGATCCCTCTAGTTATGGATCGCTTCGTTCAAAAGCCAATCTGGGCATTTTGTAATATTTCGAAAGTTTCAATGAACGAAATAATCCTCTTGTACATAATCCTTTCGAAAAGAGTTCGCCGTTCAGTACAGCTATAAGGCGGTAATTTTCCATATTCGGCTTTTCTTCTTTTTTATTTAAAGCTTTTATTTTAACAGATTTCAGGGATTCTAGAAACAAACCAATTTCAAAAGTTGCATTTATGATATGAGCCTGGGGCCGAGCAATGTAACAGACTATTTTTTGATCAGACTGATAGAAATGCCGCAAGGTCCAAGTGAGGTCTTCAGTGATTTTATTGTGAAGATTATCTCATGTTCATTAGTTGGGTGAAGAAACAAATTTCCCTTGTTATTTGGCCTGATATCATTCAGACTACAACAAGGCGTTGAGTAGGACTGATTATATACTTTTATGAAAAATCAATTTAATTTTCCAAGGACCTCCTCATCGGTCTGATTACTTGCTTGAGGAATATTATCTAGTAAGCTAGCTATTGTAGACTTTGGGTTAAATCCCTTATTCTTTCCTATCAAGTCCCACTTTAGCCTCTAGCCTTATTTTTGGAGTGACCAATATAATCTTTATTTGAGGTCCTCTTTGCCTTAGTTATCTCTTAATTTAATGCTTTCACAAATTCCTTATAAGTTGATTTAGCTCATTTTTCCCTGAGACTATCTTAATGTAGACTACGCTTCATCTTGCTCTTATGTTTAATTTCAGCTGTAATCCAGAATACTTGATTCTTAGCTTTATTCTATTTTCTATAGTTAAAAACACCATAATATATACCTTTCGCTCCCCAGACCTATCAGTACTCGATTTTTATTTATGTGGAACAGTGAAAAATGAAGTGTATAACACCGCAGTGACCACCATGGAATACCTACTGCATAGCGCGAGTAAAGCATTTAAAGACCTAGACCACCAGTCAATAAGAAGAGCCACCCATGATAAATTGCGGCTTAGATGCGCAAAATTTCTAGAATAACTGAGATTGAATTCTCGCACATCACTTGGTGAAACATCATAAAGAATAAAGTATAAACTTTAAAATAAAAAATAAACACTTGGCTTATGTTTCACAATATAAAAAATATTTAGATACTGTATTTAGCAGTTACGAAAAGTCGACATGTTTCGAGTTATGAACTCATTATCAAGACTGACTACAGGAGAGTATTACATCGTATTTTATAAAACAGACAAAAGCAAAGGCGATACCTGAAAATCAATTTGTTCGTTTACAAGGGCTAATTGACTATTATGGGCGGAACTCATTTCGAGAATTTCAAGAAGGTCAAGGCGCTTTCCTTTGTTACCTGAATGTAACAATTTGGTTTTGTTGAAATCCAGGAAGTGATTGAATTTTATACAGTGCTCAGAGAAGCCAGTGGTATTTTTGTTTTGTAAAATTGACTTTTTATGTTCTTCAACACGAATATTTATATTCCTTCCTGTCTGTCCAATATAGAAAGCAGGACATTCGTCGCAAAATATTTTATAAACACCACTGTTTTCTCCGATGTTCGATTTTTCTTTATTATTGACCAAGAATGACTTCAAGTTTCTTTTATTTGTATAATATCCCAATAAATTATGTGCCTAATTTGAGTAGCAAAATTTGTAACAGACTATCAAAAAATAACGTTAAAACAATTTGTACAAATAAAAGAAACTTGAAGTCATTCTTGGTCAATAATAAAGAAAAATCTAACATCGGAGAAAACAGTGGTGTTTATAAAATATTTTGCGACGAATGTCCTGCTTTCTATATTGGACAGACAGGAAGGAATATAAATACTCGTGTTGAAGAACATAAAAAGTCAATTTTACAAAACAAAAATACCACTGGCTTCTCTGAGCATTGTATAAAATTCAATCACTTCCTGGATTTCAACAAAACTAAATTGTTACATTCAGGTAACAAAGGAAAGCGCCTTGACCTTCTTGAAATTCTCGAAATAAGTTCCGCCCATAATAGTCAATTAGCCCTTGTAAGCGAACAAATTGATTTTCAGGTATCACCTTTGCTTTTGTCTGTTTTATAAAATACGATGTAATACTCTCCTGTAGTCAGTCTTGATAATGAGTTCATAACTCGAAACATGTCGACTTTTCGTTACTGCTAAATACAGTATCTAAATATTTTTTATATTGTGAAACATAAGCTAAGTGTTTTTATTTTATTTTAAAGTTTATACATTATATATAATATATATATATATATATATATATATATATATATATATATATATATATATTATTTATATAATATTATATATATATATATATATATATATATATATATATATATATATATATATATATATATATATATATATATATATATATATATATATATATATATATAATATGTGCAGAGTATGGGGTAGACTATTGAACGACTATATACTTATAGGAATTATGAGAATACACTAAAAAGTATTTTTTTCTGAAATTTTCAGTGGAGGAGATTGGAAATGAGTGGAGTTGAAAGAAGAAGACTTTTATGTGCAATTTTGTTCCATTTCGTTGCTGCAATCTGTGTTATTTGGTCACTTTTTGTTTTGATTGATAGAGCTGCTGAAGAAGTCCAGAAAGGTTTAATAGGTAAGTAAAATAACTTCCAAGTGTGATCCTTCAAAATAATTGTTTTCATTCTTAAACCGGCAAGTTTTATCATATAATTGTATATGTATCAATTTCCTCAATATGTTCTACAATCTACAGAATTGTTGTGACAGCCTGGGTGATACCAGACGATCGAGATACCAAGCAACTGTTACCTAACGCACTTCACGATGAATATAAGAAGGGCGTTCGAATTTGTAGCCACATTGGGAATTATATTGAAACAATAAAAATAACAATTTACACATTTATTATAAAAAATAACGCATGAAGCACGTTTCGGTGGAACTTCACCTTCTTCAGATGCTAATGGCAAACTAACTATGATTCTCTGTTATATCGAAAACAAGAAATGACAAATTATGTACAAAGGGTAAATACAAAGATGGTTACAAATAATTATTAGAAAAGGAAAAACCAATTCTGAACTGCTAGTCAGGTAGTTCGGTAATTTTGAAAAGATTAAGAAGGGGGCTTGAAGTATGATCGAAATTGAATGTATGATTTTCTTGGATTAAATGGTTTGCATAATGTGAATCCGACTTCTGATTAACAAAGCTACGTTTGTGTTCTGAAATTCTAGTTTGAAAACTTCTGAAAGTTCTACCAATGTAGGTAAAACTTATCACAATCACCACAATTAATTTTATAAACTCCTGATTTATTATCTTTATGAACTTTTAATTTATTATTTTTTATATGATTTCCTAAATTATTACCGGTGCGATTAGCAATGTTAATGTTGTGCTTAGATAAGAGAGATTTAAGTTTTTTTACTTTCCGATGAAAGTGAGGCTGTTATATTTGATATTATTTTTAGTAAGGGGGTACACCTGGTTAATCGCATTTTTGAAAAACTTTATCTATCATATTGTCTATAATATTGGGATCATAATTATTATTTACGGCAATTTGTTCAATTATATTTTTCTCGATGTTAAAATTGGCGTTTGAAAGTGGAATATTTACTAAACGGTGTACCAAACTATTGAAAGCTGCCATTTTGTGTTGGAATGGATGTAGGGAAGTGCTATGTATGACGCTAGCAGTGTGCGATGGTTTGCGAAAAAATAAAAAATTATGTTTGTTATCTACTTTTGTTATTTTCTATAAAAGATAACTCAATTAACTATTTGGATTTGAAAATAACAAAAGTAGATAACAAACATAATTTTTCAATTTTTCGCAAACCATCGCACACTGATAGCGTCATACATAGTACTTCCCTACATCCATTCCAACACAAAATGGCAGCTTTCAATAGTATGGTACATCGTTTAGTAAATATTCCACTTTCAAACGCCAATTTTAACATCGAGAAAAATATAATTAAACAAATTGCCGTAAATAATAATTATGATCCCAATATTATAGACAATATGATAGATAAAAAGTTTTTCAAAAATGCGATTAACCAGGTGTACCCCCTTACTAAAAATAATATCAAATATAACAGCCTCACTTTCATCGGAAATTCAAGTAAAAAACTTAAATCTCTCTTATCTAAGCACAACATTAACATTGCTTATCGCACCGGTAATAATTTAGGAAATCATATAAAAAATAATAAATCCAAAGTTCATAAAGATAATAAATCAGGAGTTTATAAAATTAATTGTGGCGATTGTGATTGTGATCAATTGTGGCGATATATATATATATATATATATATATATATATATATATATATATATATATATATATATATATATATATATATATATATATATATATATATATATATATATATATATATATATATATATATATATATATATATATATATATATATATATATATATATATATAGTAATTGTACTGATGGTCACAAGAAGTAGTGAAAACTTGCATAATCCTTTGTTTAGCTGACTAGGTATCGAGAGCTTGATTGGGGTCTAAAGGATTTGGCATCGGCAGGAAAGTATTCTTCGGAAAGAATTATTTCAAAGCAGTCCTCAAGATGGAACAGCAGGATTCGGTAGCGCATATATATATATATATATATATATATATATATATATATATATATATATATATATATATATATATATATATATATATAGTAATTGTACTGATGGTCACAAGAAGTAGTGAAAACTTGCATGATCCTTTGTTTAGCTGACTAGGTATCGAGAGCTTGATTGGGGTCTAAAGGATTTGGCATCGGCAGGAAAGTATTCTTCGGAAAGAATTATTTCAAAGCAGTCCTCAAGATGGAACAGCAGGATTCGGTAGCGCATTTAATTACTTACAGAAAATATTGCGAGTCACGGACGTGGGCGCTATACCATTTTAAGTTTTTCTTTAGCCGTTTTTTAAATTTCGTTGGCAGTTTTTGGCACAGTTGGCACACAAGTCAGCAGAGCTTTTATAGAGCAAAAACAGCTGATGATGCAAATCTCCCTCTTTTGAGAACATTACAGTATATCTACAACACTGACTACAGCAATGTGCTTCTGTGTATTACGTGTTTGAAAAACTAAACGAAAACTGACAACGGGAACAAAAAAAAATGACAACGAATACAGTCGAGGTATTGAAGAAACTGACGTACAATACAATCGAGGGATTCCCTGCAAAACATGAACGAAAAGGGTTCCCAACTTGAGTGATTTAAGTTCCCTCTTTTTATTTCAATATGAAAACAATGTTACGTAACGCGTTGTTCGAACCCCCCTCCCGCCCATGTAACGCATCGTAACGTTTTGCAAGACCCCTCTACCCCCGAAACTGCGTTACGTAATACTTGAACGCTCCCCAATACTAACAAATTGAATTGAATTGCAACTTTTCTTGATTTATTTTTAGCAAAATCTTCAATTATATCGCTAACGTCAATTTCCCTCATAGTATCAAATTCCGTGAATTTTCAATTTTTGTGGGGGCTCCTTGAGTGGTGGGGGCCTATAGGCTGCAGCCTACTCCAGACTGGTTAATCCCGCCCTGTTTGTGTGTAGTGGAATGTCACAAGAATTGCAAGAAGGTTCTGTTTGTTTTTGTTTCGAAATTAATTGTATATTTTTGCAAAGGATACTTTTCTGTATTGAAAAACTTTGCAGGTGGCTCTATCCATCGATTTGAAGTTCTTATTTTTACTATCAACGAAAATAATTCTGTAACAAGCATTCCTTGAAAGACTATGCGATTTGTCAAAAAGCTTCTGTTGTTAATTTTCACAGAAATTCTTCAATTTAGATGAAATACTTCTGAAAAAGAACCATAAAATGGCCAAATATAATAAATGGATGAACTATGTTTGTATTCATTTATTATAATAGCCCACTTGGTTTTATCAATACTAGAAATTTTCAGCAGGGTTGAAAAAGTGGGGTAAAGTAATTATTGATAAGAATTTGCACGAGACAAAAAATCATAGAATTTTCGAATATATACAGGATTTTCAATTTATTATAATAGCCTACTTGGTTTTATCGCTAAAAGAGATGAACAGCTAGGTTCAAACAGTAACTACGAACAAGCTGCAAGTGAGTGGAATAGTGTAATTATTTGTTTGAGAGTTTTCATTGCATTAAAGGGTGAAATTTAATTGACTAGGTTACAGGCATTATTTTCAAAACCGTACAATTTATTTAGGACCGCAGGTCGATGGCCATTAATAAACGTTTCTCTCTCTCTCTATTTAATCAGTTTAGGTCAACATATATAAGGACTGAAACTGCGCGAAGCGTTTTCTTCAGTAATTTGATCTGCAATTGAAAACTTGAATACAATTAATTCTTAATAACTAATTTGGTTTTCATTTTTCAGCATGGCCATTTTGGACGAAATTGGTAGTTGTTGCTGTAGGATTCACCGGTGGGGCTGTGTTTATGTACATACAATGCAGACAGTACTTACATTTATTTAGCAGGTGGAAGGCTTATAATAGGTATATCTAAAGAAATTGTAATAATCAAAATTATATATATATATATATATATATATATATATATATATATATATATATATATATATATATATATATATATATATATATATATATATTATATCAGTGGCGGCTCGTGAGGTTTTGGTTTGAGGAGGCTACAAGAGGTGTTAAAAAATACACTATAGGCGAAAATTTTTAGGATTTCAAGGTCAACCGCCTTATAATTTAAAGAGAATCAAAGTAAAACAAGCACCCTAAGCTATTAATTTGTTTGGAAATTTTTTTTTTCACTTTCGAGTGTCTACCTTGAGACCTACAACTCCTATTTACAATATTCACAAAAACTCTTCTCAGCCAATTCATCTATTCATCATATTTTTTTTCTATCACAAAATAGGTACCTACCTACCTACTTAACGAATTTGTTACATATTCGAGGAATTAATCAATTGTTGCCCAGCAAGAACCAACGGGGAGGTGAGAGTTTTTTCTTGCCAAAAATAAAATAGGACCCTCCCAAAAATAGATTAAAATAAAATTCTTGTCATAAAAGTAAAACAAAATAAAAATAAAATAACAACAAAATAAAATAATAAAATATACATTTAGACCTAAAAAAAAAATTTTAATAAATTCTTTGGCATAGACATCTAATTTTTATAATTCCTGCATAGATGCCAATGCCAAGGCAGAAGCCTTAAATAAAAAATAATGTTTACATAAAATCAAACAAAAAATAAATTCTTTTAAGATTTTTACAAGGAACAACGAATTATTTGGTATAATACTATGTAATAAAGTACCTAGTACCACAAACAAAACCTGTGAAAAATAAAATGTACAAAATATGTGTGGGACAGCAAATAAAAAGTTATATATTTTTGAAGATTAGCTGGATTCTGCGATCTTTAACGTTAGCAAAATGATCTATAATATCCTCATAAAATTTTTTGTCTTTCGCCAAAAGTTTTACCAATTCCTTTTCAATAGGCAACAAACTAATATTTTTCGAACGATCCTGGCTCATTGAATTTCGTAAATAAGTTTTAATTCTCTTAAGAGTGGAAAACGAGCGCTCTACGGAAGCCGATGTCACCGGGATAGAAACAATTAGACATAAGAGTTTATAAACTTGGGGTAAATCTTGATTCAAATCATTATCAAAAAGGTATTTAATAGTCATGACATGATTTTCATTTTGCCCCAAAATTTCATTGTCATTATAAACAACACACAGTTCACTCTTTAGGGCCACCTTATCAAAAAAAGTGTATTTTTGACATAAATTTTCCAAAAGGTTATCTGGAAAATTAGCCGAAAATCCGGTAAACAAATTTTTATTGAGTAATTCGAAGAAATGCAGTTCTTTCAAATCAGAGAACCTTATTTCTATTTGACCCCTAATAGTATCCAAAATTTAATAAAATATTTGCTTATAGTGAAGCTCCATATCTGCGAAACTGAATTTTTTACTTTTTGGGCTAAATTGAGTCGTATCATCAGTAGTTTGAAATACAGAAAATAGTTTTTTAAAATAAACTTCTGCACGAAATTCTGAAATTTTCTCCAAAAGAAACTTGAGCCGATTTCGTGAGTAAATCATATCTGAAAACTTGTGCTGTAAGATTTGAAAAACTATTTCTGTTTGTTCAAAAATTAATCTAAAGATGTTTAAAAAATATATAAATTCCTTATCCTGTAAGTAAGATATTAATCCGCGTGCGGTATTTAAAGTTACTATATCGGTGAAAAATTCCTCACTTTCAACTATAGAATTAAATCCTCAAATCCTAAGCGGCCCCAAACAGATACATTTTCCCTAGTAAAAAGTAAACACTGCCAACAAAATAATTTATTTTTTACCTGTGATCCGGTTAGGCAAGGATGTCTCTCATAATTCCTTGTATTAAAACAAATATTCCACTAAGTCACCATTGAAATTTTTGAAATTAACTTCAGTTATCAAACTCATTTTAAAACAATACGCGTAACGCGAGCTGTTTCCGGCGGCCATTATTTAGACAGTACGAATTACGATCACACTACGATTTCCAACGAAATTCACTCGATTTCACGCGAAATTCTAGTTGTGATTGGTCGACATTGTATAAGACTGGGTCGCGATCGGTGTTGCCATTTACATGTGTTTTGCTTTACTATTGCAATGAAGTATTCATCGGAGTATTTGCACCATTGTTTGCTTTTCTGTGGCAGGCATAATGAACGTTGAGAATATACCTTTCTAAGCTTTCCGCAGCGTTGCCACAAATCTTGAAATGAATGAAATGCAGTAAATGTAAATACCTTCTATCTTAATTAATAAATTATATTATATAATGTAGGTTGAAAGGAAGGTAGGTGCATAAAATAATATGATTTTGATTAATATGAATATGCTGAATGCTGACTATTCAATATAATATATATATATATATATATATATATATATATATATATATATATATATATATATATATATATATATATATATATATATATACACATCAAAAAAATGTAAGGATCAGCGATATTTTTAGGGTTTCGTCACTTGGTAATGGGAAATTCAATACAATTTTTGTTAACCACATAGAACATAATATTTTGCCACATTATTTATATATAATTTCATACAAACTTTGCAAATCAATTGAAAGCTTTAATCTAACTGAAAAGAGTGAAAAATTCGAATTCAGTGCACTTAGGATTCTGAGCAAAAAAATTGTCGCTGGTCAATGTCTAATACAGAGTGTGTCCACCACATTGTTCAAAACTGCCCTACATCGATTTGGTAAGCTGAGAATAAGGTTATCGATGCTTTCCTGATCAATCGCATTCCATTCTTCAACCAGAGTATGGAACAATTGATTTCGTTTCTGGAAGAGAATGCTACGCCTTAAAATTCTTCTGTCAAGCAAATCCCACACATGCTCAATCGGATTCAGGTCTGGCGATTGAGCAGGCCAATCCAAAACATTAACCACTCTCATCCTTACGATCGCGGCGGTATGAGGGCGCGCATTGTCATGCTTGAAGACGAAGTTTTCACCTACTGCAGCTACATACGGAATGACAAATGGTTCTAATATCAGGTCCCTATATCTGAGAGCATTCACAAACCTCTCCAGCAATACGAGATCGCTTCTTCCGCCAATGCTGATACCACCCCAAACCATCACCGTTCCGCCTTGGTAGCTGTGAACTTCCTGTGCAGTCCTAAGTTTCCAAACATTTCCAGGTTGTCTCCATACACGAGTACGTCTAGTATCTGGACGTAAACCGAATCTCGATTCATCATTAAACAACACAGGAGTCCATTATTGCACGCCCCATTCGATGTG
Source organism: Cynegetis impunctata (assembly GCA_030704885.1). Classification (NCBI taxonomy): domain Eukaryota; kingdom Metazoa; phylum Arthropoda; class Insecta; order Coleoptera; family Coccinellidae; genus Cynegetis; species Cynegetis impunctata. The sequence continues at coordinate 49,209 of JARQZK010001624.1, forward strand.
ATTTCTAGCCCAGACTATTCGGGCCTCGCGATTTTCTCTGGGTAATGGCGGAGCTCTCCATGGACGCCTGGCACGTAAATTGGACTCGTGCAGTCTATTTCTCACAGTTTGGTCACTTATCTGTATATGGTGAGCGTTTCAGAGTTCCATACTTAGTTGACCTGCCGTGTGAGTTGGATTTCTCAGAGCTTGAATTCTCAGAAATCTGTCCTGTGACGGCGTTGTTACTCTGGTACGGCTTGTATGTTGCTCTCTAACATCAACAGTTTGATTATTATGAATCCATAAACGACTTATAGTGGACTGGTTAGTCCCTAATTCATTGGCAACAACCCTCTGCGACATTCCAACTTGAAGCATTCCAAAGGCCCTCAAATGCGCGTCTCTCTGAAGGTGATTATGTTCCATAATTTAGACAAACAACACTACTCAAAACTTTCAATAATTACCATTCGCTGGTCGGATAACATCTGATTTGATTTGATGAATGAAACAAGGAACGACATGAAGAAAATGAAAAGTCGTTGGAAAAAAGAGAAACACATGCCATGATGTTCAAAATGATAAAAAAGTATTGTGTAATAACAAACAAAGATCTGCAACGCGATAATGTCACGTGGATCTCCGAGAACTAACAAACAATCCCAAAATATGCTTGACCCTTAGATTCTTTTGATGTGTGTATATATATATATATATATATATATATATATATATATATATATATATATATATATATATATATATATATATATATAGCTGTATTCACGGTCTAAATGATTTGGTTAAAACAGTATGGGGTGGGTTGCGGGCTATTAGATAAACGTTTTAAAACTATTTTTGTTTCACATACGCCACGAAGGCAATTTATGTCTCCTACATAGTATTAAGATATTACGCATTTTTAAGATAATACATTTGGAGTTTTCGAGAATGTGCGATGGTGTTTTACATTGAAGGATTTCGATTGTTACACGAAACACGTGTAAACAGCTGCTTCCGTATGCGGTTTTAAGTACTTAAAAATGTGTAATTTCTTGATATTTCCCCGCTTAGCCTTACTGTATATATATATATATATATATATATATATATATATATATATATATATATATATATATATATATATATATATATATATATATAAATCAATTTTTTCATGTTCTAGATTTTCAGTTATACTCGTTTTATCTTTAGCTATAATAGGTAATTTAGTGTCAAAAATTTACTTCAAAAAAGGATTTAGTTAATTCCTAAGTTTGGCGAAAAAATGTATTGACTTTGAAACTTAATTGAAGAAAAAACCGACGATACCGATCCCTTTCTTTATTTTCAGAGGTAAATATACTTTTCCCTGAGAAAAGCAAAATTATTTCATTTACCACTAATACTTTTTTCCTATTTCAGTAAATTATTCGTTTTCATTCAAATCTGATGATGAAGTTGTTTAATTCAAAGTTAGACTTTCAATATTTCTCAATTTGCAAGAAATCTTGATAGATCATACAAACCCTTTATCTGCAAAAAGCTCGTGAAAAATGCCATGCAATGATTTTTAAAAATTCTTATTAGGCGATTAGGCGCTAAAGAAACTTCATAAGATATACAGATTTTTCTCGTTCAGCTTGGTAAACGGTTGGTAGTAGTACTGGCACTAAGGTTAGTTTTTCGGATTCTCTGTGTATAGTCATTTCCTCTCTAACCCGCGTGGGTTTAATTGATGAATTATATTTTGACTGATTTTGTCGTAGTAGTAATGCTGAGAACTTTTTTGGATTATTGGAAGGACGTTCTGTAGATTGAATTTCCATTTTATGTTAGCATCAAAAAGTTTGAATGCCGAGTTGACAACTTTAACCTCACAATAACATCAATTTTTCAAGTGTAGAGAGAATGTTCGAGAATGTCTCCGATTTTATGTATTAGTAGTAGCTATGTTTTCAATTTGTAAATCTCTGATGAAGTGAATAATTTTCACTAAACCTCGAATCATTAAAGCTTATTCTTTTGTCGACTGTATCCCAATAATTCGTAGCTTATATAATATATATACATACATATATATATATATATATATATATATATATATATATATATATATATTTTTATATATATATATATATATATATATATATATATATATATATATATATATATATATATATATATATATATATATATATATATATATAAAGTGAACAAGGAAAATTCTTTAATAATTTAAAAAAATTATCAAACAACTTTCCAAGGAAGCTGGTTATACGTATTCAGCAACGCAAAATCTGCATTCACAATCGAACGGTGAATTATAGAAATTGTCAAGTCACCCCGACTCAAAACCTGCATACAGCTGTTTCGATCTTATTAGATCTCATCAGTGCAGCTTATTTGACTCGGAGTGAATTAACAATCTTCTAATTGTTCCCCAATACAAATCGTGGTCAGTAACACTGGCTGGATAACAATCCAGAGCGCCATCCCAACAAAGATATTGGGAAACAACAATTCACCGCTTAGACTGAAAATGCAGAAATTCGTCCCTCGAACACGTACCTCCTGATATGAAGATATCTACTCTACAACAGTGGTGTATATGATTCTTTGGTGGAATGGCGCTCTGGATTGTTATCCAGCCAGTGTTACTGACCACGATTTGTATTGGGGAACAATTAGAAGGTTGTTAATTCACTCCGAGTCAAATAAGCTGCACTGATGAGATCTAATAAGATCGAAACAGCTGTATGCAGATTTTGAGTCGGGGTGACTTGACAATTTCTATAATTCACCGTTCGATTGTGAATGCAGATTTTGCGTTGCTGAATACGTATAACCAGCTTCCTTGGAAAGTTGTTTGATAATTTTTTTAAATTATTAAAGTATTTTCCTTGTTCACTTTATGTAATGTATGAAATTGACCATGGTCAACTAGTATGTTTTTCATGATTTTATATATATATATATATATATATATATATATATATATATATATATATATATATATATATATATATATATATATATATATATATATATATATATATTATATATATATATATATATATATATATATATATATATATATATATATAAATATATATATATATATATATATATATATATATATATATATATATATATACAGTACACTCTCGATTATCCGACTATCTATTTTCCGATCTCTGGATTATCCGAGTTGACTGTCCCACCGTTGAAAACCGTATTAACCGAGCGACGCCGAATTATTCGAGCATGAGACCTAAATTACGGGGAATTATCTGTGGGAATCCCAGAATTGCCGAAGCAACATGAACTGACTGACTTGATGGGACTCGTTATTATATTTCTTTCTGCAGACCTAGGTGTTTGTACGAGTTTATAAGTTACATATGTACATACATATTTATCAATAAAAGTGTGTAGCAGTCGTATGGGATGGAAAAATAAAAGAAAAAGAGTTGTTATAACAATCGAGGAAAAGTTAAAAACTATAAAAAGGTTGTATGCAGGTGAGGCCGTGGGAGTAATAGCAAAAGAGTATGGAGTAGGCAAAGTTACAGTGGGTGCTTGGAAAAGAAACCGGAAGAATATGAACAGTGGTGCAGCAAGCAAGTGTCAACCCCTTTTAAGAAAAAATCAATGAAGCGAGCAGAATATGAAAAAATTAACAAAGTGTTGTTTATGTGGTTTACGCAACATAGAGCCAAAGGCGTTCCTGTTTCCGGGCCAATTTTACAACAAGAAGCCATAATAATAAGTAGAGAATTTCCCGATCTTGACCATTTTACGGCCAGTGATGGTTGGCTTACCCATTAGAAAGAAACATATGGTGGGCGCCAGTTAGCCTTATGTGGAGAAGAACTTTCTGCAGACACAAATTTTATTGAAAATTTTAAAATGTTAATCGAAAGTCAGGGTTACACATTGTATCAAGTTTATAATTGTGACGAAACTGGCCTTTACTACAAGTTGCTTCCGTCAAAGTCGTTAGCATCGAGAGAGGAAAAGGAAGGCCCAGGTCATAAACGCAGTAAAGAGAGTCTTACTTTCATGGCATGTGCGAATGCGTCAGGTACACATAAGATGCCACTTATGGTTATATAATAATCAGCTCGTCCAAGAGCTATAAAAAACATCTCTCCAAATACCTTTCCAGTTTATTACAGAAACCAAAAAAGCGCCTGGATAGATACAAAAGTTGTTTAGTGCTTGGTTTAAAGAGCAGTTTGTTCCAAAATTTTTGGACAAAAACAAACTCCCCAGAAAGGCTATTTATAATGCTCCGTCACATCCTGGAGAAGACCTTCGGGTAGTGGATATTACTGTTGAGTTTTTACCGCCCATAATCACAGATAGCACGGAAATAGTTACTTCGTTCGCCAATTTTTTTCAGGAAAAAACTAGGTTGATCCCGCTATAGTGAACTTAGTGTCATACCAAAAAGTTTCAACATCTGAATTTCACTCACTGAACAACCTATTCACAATGAATGAATTGATACTTGCGCTGTAAAGGACCAGGCAACATTCCTTCTATACCAATAGAGCTTCAACAAACTTTTGGACTTTTATAACCTCATATGGAACAATGCAATTTCCATCATTATGAAGAAAATCTATAATTTTACTCATGAAAAAGAGTAGTTCATCGTCGAGAGACCTAAAATCCTTCCGCCTAATTCCTTTAGCATGTGCGATGTGTAAACTAATGGAGAGAGTTGTCAATCGGCGTTTGTATTGTTACTCGAAAAAAATAAAATCATAAGTCCATTTAAATCCGGATTGCGACTACTCAGAGGTACCATAGACAATATAAAAATAATATAATAATCCTGAACAAGTTAGGAAGTATAAACACCACAGGAAACATGCACGCTTTCACCTTGAATTTTTTATCGAATAGAACGGCTCTTGTATCGGTTAACGGCAAATACTATTTTCACTCTTGTTATAAGCGACGTAGTTTCTGAAATTGAAAAACCCATGAAGTCCCTGCTGTACGCAGACGACCTAATTCTTTTAAATTCAGGTAGGGTCTCCCTACCACAAGAGTGCTTCCCCAGAAAAGTATCAGTATTCTCGTGAGTTGGCTGAATTCTATAGGACTTAAGTTCTCCACATCCAAGACTACAGCTATAACTTTCTCGAGAAGAAATAATTACGACCCACCCTCATTCTCCCTTTATGGCGAAATAATTCAAAAAGTAACCAGCCACAAATTCCTAGGGGTCAATATCGATGACAAGTTGAACTGGAACCAACACCTGCAAGAATTCAATAAGAACTGCTTCAGACGGATGAATATTCTGAAAGCCTTATTACATTTCCACTGGGGTGCAGAATAAGGTAAATTACTATAGATTTATAGAGCACGAAGTCACTCAAAACTAGATTATTTTAGTATTGTCTATTGTTCTACTAGTGACTTTGAAGATCCTCAACTCTATACAAAACTCTTCAATTCGCATTAGTCTACGTGCTTTAAGATCAGGTCCAATCGAGTCTTTGTTGTTCGAATCGAACGAGATGCCACTCTCATTGCTGCGAACCCCACGGTCCCGCTGCTATTATGTTCGTTTTGTTTGGTGTACTAAGGAGCTTCCATCACAGTACATTATAGAAAAATCCAATTATTGCGTTGTTCTAAATAGATTAATAGAATTACCATAAAGTACTTAATTCTGTGTGAATGAGTGGAACTCATTGTTGATGTTTTAGGCTGACAAAAATCAACAGATCACAGTGGTGACGGTAATTTATAATCGGAACGTTCATACGTAGAAGGCAACTTCAGAGTGTTGTTGAAGTTCCGAATTAGTCCTGTGTAACACAGTGTTGTATAACACTTTTGTGCTGGCACTTTCACATGTGTCAGATGTGTTGAAACAGTAGAATGATATGCAATGGCACTTGACACTTCAAGAAACCGAGGTGCGGGAAACGTATGGTCTGTTTCAGAAATTACGCGACTGCACATTTAGTACTAAAGATGTGTTGTATCATGGACTATAGGCAACCCACATTACATGAAACTATTAGTTTTTAAAGTAAACATGTGCATAATATAAGCCGCGCTAGTCGATCCTCAGGATTTTTGGCGCAACGGATTATTTTATTTGATATTACAAATGATTTATGCATCTCTATCTTAAAAATTTACACATTCTACAATTCTACATTAATTGATTTATTATAATGTTTCGCTTTGTGTGTCATAGTTATGCCGACTCTGATAGCCAGCACTGACCTGAGCCAACAGAAATTTGAGTTTCAGTTTTAAGAGTGCTAGATTTGTTTTTAATACTTTAGGCAACGCATGACCCACGACTGTGTCGTGACACAATTGTGCTGGCACAAAGTGTTGAAACACTAGGTTGTGTTAGTGTCATTGTTTCAACACCCAATATTTCACTGTGTTACCCAGGCCTATTCCGAATCAATGCTGAAGATCAGATAGTGCATAACCAAGTTAAAACATATGCTGAAAACGCTTCTTAACTCGACACACAATTGCTAGATCAATTTTTCAAAATTAAAAAGACCAAATATTTTATTATTATTTCTTATGAGACCACACATGTTTTTGGTTGTGAGCATCTGACCATTTGTATTTCGCTATTTCGATGTAGATTCCAATGAAATACAAGAATAATTTTTTATGTTTCTAGAAGTTGTTAAAGTTACTGATAAAAATATTGCTCAGTATATTTCGAAGAAGTTGTTTCTATTATTCACTATTATTGTGTGAAGAAATACGAAATTCACACAACTCTCTTCGAAATTAATTTGATAATTTTCCAAATTAGTTTTTTCGAAATTCGTTTCAGGTTAGGTCAACAAGTATATTGCTATATCAACAGAAAATTATGTTTAAATATCTACTTCTATCCGTAAATAACTTCTGAAATGTATTCGTGCTGTTATTTTTGTTTTTCAACGCTAAAACTCAAATGAAAAACAACTCCCTCTCTTGTAGGATCATTTTAGTTCAGAATGCGCCAGAAAAACCAACGCCAATCCCACCATCTACAAGTTTCACGTACGACCATGTTGTGGTTCAGCAGTTTCCTTCCCAAATCCAGGCTCATGTAGAGTACAACGTGCCATCTGCCTATGCTGAAAATTCGCGCAATGATCTTCATCTGTGTTACACTTTTGAAAAACAAGATACTATAGATAAGGAGAAAATAGGGGAAAAGAGCAGTAGTTCATCGATACATAAAGATGATATACAGGTAAATTGTGATATTATCGGAGTAAAAATGTCAATGTAATATGAAAAACTGACTAAATATAAAATCTTATATATCAATAATATTGGTGGAATGTAGCAGTTACTTTAGTAAGATATTAATGAAGTAAAAAGCAAGTAAGATTATTGATCTAGAATAATAAAGTTGATTAATTTAAAAAATGAAACTAGTTGGAACCAATTCGGTATTTTCCTTCACACGAACACATATTATTTATATATATATATATATATATATATATATATATATATATATATATATATATATATATATATATATATATATATATATATATATATATATATTATGGACAGTTTCTTCCTGAGACCAGTTGACACACATGAACTGATGCAAACCATAAGCGATATACAAAATAAAGATTCATGTGGAAATGATGGCTTATCCATCAAATTATTTTTAAACATACCTGATACAGCCATCAACATTTTAGTCTCGTTGATTAATGAATCTTTTGAAGTTGGTCTCTTTCCCAATTGTCTGAAAACAGCCATTATTATCCCACTCCATAAGGGTGGAGAAAAAACTAAAACTTGTAACTATAGACCTATTGCTTTATTGCCTGCCTTATCGAAGATAGTTGAAAGGCTCATGAAATGCCGTCTCTTACCCTTCCTTCTCAAACATAATATTCTTACAGCACAACAGTATGGCTTCTTACCCACAAAATGCACTAATGGCGCAATGTTTTCGGTTCTTAATGAAGTATATACATCACTCAATGACAAACTGTTCACAACTTCAGTTTTTTGTGACTTCGCAAAGGCCTTTGATTGTGTTAACCATGCAATTTTAGTACGAAAACTTCAGTTTTATGGCATACGTGGGTCTCCTTTAGAATGGTTTAAATCTTACCTAACTAACAGGCAACAAACAGTACGAGCAAATGGTAAGAATTCAATAAATCTACCAATAGACAGTGGGGTACCTCAGGGCTCGGTTTTAGGACCAATTCTCTTTCTTCTTTTCATCAACGATATTGTGGACTTGAAAATAAGTGGTAGAATTACTTTGTTTGCTGATGACACCAGTGTAATTTGGAGTAACTCTGATATACAAGCCTTACAGTCAATCATAAGTAATGATTTGATGGCTATTAAGACCTGGTCTGATTCAAATGGACTTTGTTTCAACACAGATAAAACTGTAGTAATGTCTTACAGAGGAACCCTACAACCTGTTACCCTAAACAATAAAACAATTCAAACAGTGAACTCAGTGAAGTTTTTAGGTCTTCATATTGATGGGGCGCTCAAATGGTGTACTCATATAGACATATTAACAAAAAAATTATCTTCTGCATGTTTCTCCATTAAAACGGTTTCTAGAGAGCTTTCAATTTCTGCTGCGTTGTCGACATACTTTTCTTTATTCGAATCACACCTTCGTTATGGTTTGCCATATTGGGATTCATGCAGCCTCTTCCACTTTGAGTCTGTTTTCAGATTGCAAAAGAGAGCAGTTCGTTATATGTTCGATCTGAGCAGAAGGACACATTGCGAATTCTACTTTAAAAAATTCAAAATTCTAACTCTTCCTTCACTATTCATATTCGAATCCGTCTGTTTGGTTCGCAAACACATTCATAACTTTCCAGAAAGACCAAATCATAGATATCCCACAAGAAATTCAGATACAGATATTTATTTAATAACGCCCACCTCCGTCTTAGCAAACAACTCCTTTACCTACAATGCCGGAAAGTTATACAATCATCTACCATTGGAGCTAAAATCCTTGAGTACGTACAAAAAGTTCCGAAGTTCGACTAAGGCTTTTCTTTTGGAGAGACCATTTTACTCAGTAGCAGAATTTTATTCTGTAACTGAATTTCACAATGTAACATAGACCCTTGAGATCCACATTTAGTAGCAACATAAATTAATGTTTTTTTTTTTGTTATAATACAATATGTAATTTTTTATAATACAATATGTAATATACAAAATTTTATATCTGTATGATAAGTTTAGTTGACAAATATGTTGATTCTTAACATATGTTTATACATAATTGACTGATAAATGTTTTTCTATTTTGTTCTTCTATTCAATAGATTCTTGTTTTGTTTAACGATTGAAAGTGTGTTTTGTTTGATTAGTTATCATTGTTAAATTTTATTTTTAATTTTTTATAGGTATGTGCTTTGTCGACAAAATTTTGTAATTTTATAGGACAATAAAGCTGTTTCTCTATATACATATATATATATATATATATATATATATATATATATATATATATATATATATATATATATATATATATATATATATATATATATATATATATATATAGTATATACACGTCCAAATAAAAATTAAAAATATTTTGCCGAGAATAAGGTGAAAATATTGAATAATTTTCTGATTCTTTCAGATCGAAGACCTGTGTGAAAAAACGCCAGAAAAATGCAAAGATAGTGAGTTGAGTTGGTCAGATCCTAGAATGAAAGGCCGTGAGATTTTGGCTCTCGACATCCAGTGCCCGTCTGCAGGTCCACATTTCGATTATCACAAGACTGAAACTACAATGAAAAAAAGTAATTCTGTTTTTATATCTCTGCCTAACTTAAATGCAAGTAGTGAGAACTTACTTGTATGAAAATATAAAAAAACCGTTGATTTTACCTGAGCTATTTTTTTAAAGATATTTTGTTTGAAATGTATTGAAATGCCCGTTTTATTTCATTTGTAAAAGGAGAATAATGTGACCCGTTTGATATAAATTCTGTATAGTTTCTGTATTAATATCAAAAATTGGTGAGTTGTCTTAAAACTGTAGAATCGTAGTTTGAAAGAACGAAAATTATTGTTTCTCCTACTGTCACATACGAATTTTTAAATTTGTAAATGCTTGAAAAAAAGCAACGATTCAGAGAAATATCCAACGAATTTCAAGTTAACCCTCAATTATATTTAATTCCATCAAAATATCAGACTTTCGTCAATTGTTGCAATAGTTGGACATTTTCAATATACTCCTACTATTCCACTATTATTAGAGATAGTACGGTTGCGGGCATAAAATTTTGGCCACCCAAATTTCTGTCAATCACAAAAAATGAGGCGTATGGCATGCTTTATTGTCGTTATGACGTTTACAATTTGAAATTATAATTTAATTTCTGTCAAATTGACTTTTGAAATTTGAAATATTATTTCTGTGAAATTTTAACGAAAATGCCTGCAATTACGCATTTTAATAAATGTCGAATATTAATCTATCATGAAAATGGAATGTCCAATAGACGCATTTCCCAACTGCTACAAATTCCTAGAGCCACCGTCAACTGGATAGTTGAGAAATGGAGGGAAGAAAATATAGTGGAACGAAGACCGGGGTCTGGGCGACGTCGAATCTCCACTTTGGCAGAAGATGAAGCCATGGTAAATGTAGTGCAAAATCAGCCTTTCAGCACTGCTGTTGAGGCCGCCTACAATTCAAATTTTCCTGGTTCGGTATGGACAGCACGCCGACGCTTAAGATCAAGTGGATTGAAAAATCACAGTGCGGCCAGGAAAATTCGTCTAACTCCCCATCATAGGGAAAGAAGGGTTGGATTTGCACTAGAGCGTCTCGCCGACGATGAGGCTTTCTGGAGCAGAGTAATTTTTTCCGATGAAAAAGTGTTCCAGTCGTCGCGCAATGGTCGGTTGAGAGTATACAGACCACCGAACACTCGTTATGATGATCAATACCTCCAAGCTACAGACCAAAGCGGCCGTTTTTTTGTAAACATGTGGGCATGGATTTCGGCGGTTAGTGCTGGGGTAATGGTCTATGTGCCAGATCGGCTCAACAGTAACGTTTATATTAGGATTCTCGAAGAAGTGATGCTCCCGTCAGTGACACCATTTTTCCCGAACGGCAATTTCATTTTTCAGCAGGACAACTGTGCTATCCACACCGCACGCAGGGTGACGGCTTGGTTCGAGAATCATAATATAAACGTCATTGAGTGGCCGAGTCGAAGTCAATCTTAATCCGATTGAAAATATGTGGGGTCTGTTAGTGCGAAATTTACAATATCGTAACGTAATATTTCATAATAGAGAAGAACTTCTGACTGCGATCGATGAAGCATGGCAATCATTACCTCAGGACTACCATCGTAAATTATGCCTATCAATGCGCGGTAGATTAACCAAAGTAATTAATTCAAATGTAGCAATGACAAAGTATTAGCATTTTATTGTCAATTATTATTTATTTTATACTTCAATATCCCTGTTATTAATTTGCTTATATACCTATTAATAAATATAATTGTTCTGTTTCTGTTTGCATTATATTGTAGCCTAATATCTTCTAGTTCTATTGCACTGTTAAATTTTTTCAAAAACCAACTAAATTTCTCATGGAATTTTTAAAAGACTGAAATTACAATCCAGGTTACTGTCAAAGTGACAATAAATATGACAAAAGTTTAAAGTAAGGTTACAATATCCTTAAGCCAGATTCACATCTTACATTAATTAAATGTCTAGAAGTGGCCAAAATTTTATGCTCGCAATTTTACCTACCGAAATTCGAGTTGGAAGAATATATTTCTCCATATCAAGTATTTTCCCAATTCAGCGTTTCTCCGCGAGCATATTTTTTTGGTATTATTATATTGGGGGCGCGAGATACAAATGAAATGATGATCACAATCCAAATAAAAGATTTCTTTTTAATAGAGCAAGATCCCAGAGCCGCCAGACGTACCTTATTTTCTCAATAATAAAATTTGGTGGATGAAGTAGTGCTCGTATGTACTTTCTATGTATGGATACTCGCTATCTTGTGCCGACGGCCAATTTCCAGGTATCAGGTGCTAAAGATGGACAAAAACTCGACCTACTTACCTTATTTTCTCATACTTGATTTTTATATATGATACTCAGGGAACTATTTCAATGCCTCATTCAAGCTGCCAGACCGATCGTATGGGCCAAACATCTCGCCAGACACATTAAGTGTGAGTATGACAGTATGAGCGAAATGTCATGATTCGCCAATTTTAAGCGCGATAGTGAATATCTATGCACGTCGAACTCCCTTCTATATTATTACTGTCCAGTCAAGCATGCTCTATGTTTGAGTATACGTACTTTCGATATTATAATTTTTTCGTAATCCCATACTGTTATTTTGATTTTTCGTAATCCCATACTGTTATTTTGATTTAACGGTATTCAGATGACAATTGAAAAGTCAGTGTTAACGGCCGCCGGCCGTTAAGAAATCACTTGTTCAAATATTTATTTCAAAACATCAATCTGCTTACAATAACAACATTGAAATCTTGGTCCACATCGAGTTGGGAGAATAAACCTCTGTTTTCCATTTCGCATAGGCTAATAATACATCTTCATTAACCACCTTTACATTCTTGCTTTTACGCCACATTTCAAAATTTTCATATTCTTTTTGAAATCGCTCTTGAGTTATTTTCGGCAGTTAATTAACACTCGCTGCACTGCACATGATTCTCCCAATATTTCTAAAAGAATTTGATTTTGTTCTCAATTTCATCCATGGTCGTCGTTAAAGCGAACTTGAGAACACAAAAAACTGACGTTGTTTATAAAACTGTCAAACTGTTCCATGACAACAGAGTGCACGACGTTGGGATTTTTCTTTAGAATTGCGAGGTACGGGTTTTTTCTTTCTTCGGAATCAAAATATAATCTTTCAACGGGATTACGAAAAATTTTTAACGACACACGGCCGATACGCAAATAACGGATTCGGTTAGTTATAATCCTCGGCTGCGCCTCGGATTACAATATCCAACCTCATCCGTTATTTGCTACATATCGGCCTTGTTACGTTAATAACTATTTCGGTATTCAGATGACAATTGAAAAGTTAGTGTTAACAGCCTACGGCCGATAAAATTTTTTAACGGCCGGCGGCCGTTAAGAAATCACTTGTTCAAATATTTATTTCAAAACATCATTCTGCTTACAATAACAACATTGAAATCTTGGTCGACATCGAGTTGGGAGAATAAACCTCTGATTTTCATTTCGCATAGGCTAATAATACATCTTCATTAACCACCTTTACATTCTTGCTTTTACGCCACATTTCAAAATTTTCATATTCTTTTTGATATCACTCTTGAGTTATTTTCGGCAGTTAATCAACACTCGCTGCACTGCACATGATTCTCCCAATATTTCTAAAGCAATTTGATTTTGTTCCTCAATTTCATCCATGGTCGTCGTTAAAGCGAACTTGAGAACACAAAAAACTGACGTTGTTTATAAAACTGTCAAACTGTTCCTTGACAACAGAGTGCACGACGTTGGGATTTTTCTGTAGAATTGCGAGGTACGGGGTTTTTTCTTTCTTCGGAATCAAAATATAATCTTTCAACGGTATTACGAAAAATTTTTAACGACACACGGCCGATACGCAAATAACGGATTCGGTTAGTTATAATCCTCGGCTGCGCCTCGGATTACAATATCCAACCTCATCCGTTATTTGCTACATATCGGCCTTGTCACGTTAATAACTATTATTTTCAAATGGGCGAAACATGACATTTCGCTCATACTGTCATACTCACACTTAATGTGTGTCTGGCGGGATGTTTGGCCCATACGATCGGTCTGGCAGCTTGCATAAGGTATTGAAATGGTTCCCTGAGTATCATATATAAAAATCAAGTGTGAGAAAATAAGGTAAGTAGGTCGAGTTTTTTCCATCTTTAGCACCTGATACCTGGAAATTGGCCGTCGGCTCAAGGTAGCAGGTATCCATACACTGAAAGTACATACGAGCACTAGGGTAGGGCGGGGCTTGAAGGTCCAATTTGACTATTGCGAATTATATTGTGAGAACGGAATCTACTTTATCAATAAATAAAACACTTATCGAACAAACAGTTTTCCTGTCATGTTTAAACAAATTTCTGGTTGAACTATCATAAGAGAAATATATAATTTCACAATTTTTCGCGACTTTATCGTCTGTCTCTTTTTGCCCCGTGGTAGGGGTAAAAAGGAACAGCCAAGGGGCGAAAAGGTCCAGTTTTTAATTTTAATTTCAAAAAGATTTTATCTTCCTCAAATCTTCAAAATCTTATGAAAAACAAAAAATGTTAAACGTTTTTAACACAAAAATCAAATTTTTATTCTCAAATGTTTCTAAACACAAAATTAAAATACTTCTTTAATTATAATAACAATATAGTAACTTAATATATACGTTTTGGTAACTATTTTATCTCATCAGATTCATCGTTATCTGAATCACAATTATTACAAAGTAAAAACCTCTGTTGTATTTACTTGTAAATACAACAGAGTAAATGGCTTTGGAACTTTTTGCGGGGAAAGATGAACATAGGTGGAATCGACGAACCTGTACCAGCCATTTTGTTGGAATGCCACGTTTCAGGTACACTTATTGAATATTTGATGGCACAGTCATAAGCCATGTGACGCACTTCTTTAGGGCCTATCCCTTGAAAAATTTTGAGCAGGTATTGTGTGAGGCTGGCTTCTTGTTCTTTATTAAATATCTGCCTAGGAGTACCATAGCCAAATCTCAAATTGACAGGATCATTCTTCATTCGTTTGATAAATCTTGATAATGAAGTTTTATTCAATTCAAGTCACGACATGCCTGCCTTAATGATACATTTTCATTGATAACTAAATCAGCTGCACGTTTCATCAACTCGACAGATTTAGTGCCACGATATATAACCTATATATTAATTATGGAGTGAAAAAATTCAATGTGGACTAAAAGGTCCACCATTGGAACTTTTTACCCCAACCGCTTAACAGTGTTTCTACAGGTTATAATAAAAATACCGTTGAATCTAGCTTGATATTAATGATAAAACGTGAAAAACAAATAAATAACCTATACCAATATATGGAGTTTAGGCATGGTAAACGAAATAACACTGCCCGGAACTAAATAGAATAGTAATTAAACAATTTACTTATGTTGAAATTTTGAGGCGCAGTCATGTATGTCCTACAAGCGTCGTCGCTCGTCTGTCAACGATGTCTCGTTACGCTCCTAGTGACATCTTCTGACCACTAGTATAGGTAGAAGAAACGATACGTCACTAGTTTCTTAGATATGTATAGTGGACCTTTAAGCCCCGCTCTACCCTACTTCATCCCACAAATTTTATTACTGAGAAAATAAGGTACGTCTGGCGGCTCTGTTACATTTTATTTTCAGGTATTGGGGGCGCGAGACGCGAGATACAAATGTATTATGTATAATGGTCAGGGGGGCGAATCCTAAAAGATTGCGAAACCTTTCAAGAAAATATTGATTATCGCATGAAATTTTTTTTCGGATGATAATAATTAGAAGTACTTAGTTCGAAATTATTAAATCAAATATTCCATAATATATTTTATCAATTGTCGGATTTAAGGATCCACTCTCCTAAATTTTATGTTGAAATTAATGGTTTTCTAAATTTTTCTGAGGAAAGATTGTGATTTTCATTGATACATTTACCCTGAAGGTCCCAAATTTGTTCTTCTGAACATCTCTTTCATAACCTTCGATATCATACGACTAGTATTTTTTTTATAACGTTTTTCAAAATATTTCATATTATATGATGATATGTTCAAATGAATTTCTTGGTTAAATTCCATAACAATATTATTAGAAAATCACACGTTTGATTTTAACGATTACTATAATTGTATCTATGACGCGGCGTTTCACCACACCAACACCAAGCTAGTTAGTCGAGTACTTAGCGTACGCTGGCTAGTATTTGGGAGGTCTCGGGTTCAAACCCCGGGGCCGACTGGTCTGCCTTGAGTTTTTTTCAGAGGTTTCCTCATGGTAATGTAGGTAACAGCTTGCAAACTTATAAGGCGAATGCTGGGCCAGTATTAATCCTCTGAACCCTACCCACATTTCCTATGTTCCATAAATATCCCGTCTCACCTATCCTTAATGCACTTGTACATACAAGTGTATCCTCTGATCTGGCTGAAGGAGTTAATCCCAAACTCAAGCTGCCCGCCTCCCTGACACATACTTCAGGGAGGAATGAAACACGTGTGTTTCCTTACTTTTCCACACCAACTATCAGATAGTTCTATATGATGAAGCCACCGTGTGATGAAACTTCGGCGTCATAGATTCAAATATAGTAATCGTTAAAATGAAACATGCGTTTCATATATATATATATATATATATATATATATATATATATATATATATATATATATATATATATATATATATATATATATATTATATATATATATATATATATATATATATATATATATATATATATATATATATATATATATATATATATATATATATATATATGTATAAGGTTATGTAATTATAAATTAAAAATTTGTCGTTGAAAGCGTTGACAGCCCAATTAGAAAATTTTTTATATTTAACTGAAAACGACAGGAAAACAACCATTGCGGTATAGTTTTAATATTGATTCTATTATCATCCACTGTTCTACAGTACAAGACATTAACTAATACGCAATGTTTCCATCACTTCATTCCGGAAAGTTATTCCTAATTTTTTAGTATCACCTCAAGAAAGGG
Source organism: Cynegetis impunctata (assembly GCA_030704885.1). NCBI lineage: Eukaryota > Metazoa > Arthropoda > Insecta > Coleoptera > Coccinellidae > Cynegetis > Cynegetis impunctata. Next base: position 66,048 of record JARQZK010001624.1, read on the forward strand.
TTTTATTATTGTTACGCTCATTTCCGTTTGTGGCGCTGGGAGACTTATGTAAAGGAAAAATATGGGACGTGACTACTTAAATCGACGCCTTCCTTCACCAATTTTTATTTCCCCTGAAGAGAAGTTGATTATTGATACTATTAATTATTAATTGTTTCAAAGAATTGGAGATGTGTATACAGTACTCTATTCATAAGCAACACCTATCTCTGAAGAACGAGCGCATGAAAAGTTTCGAAAAAAATAGTGCTGGGATTTGAAAGATTCATTCAAAGCACGTCTGGATTGAAATTGTTTTCAACCAATTGAAGTTCACTTGGGGCAATAGTTGTTTATAAATGTCATTGTCATTGATTTTTATCAATCAACTTCTTTTTTATTGAACTAACTTCAAATATTTGAAAACTATTCTGTTATCCCTATACATTTAATACATTACGATGACTATTAAGAACATTGTTGAAGCTTAGAATTGTTTCAAATAAAAACTATTTCTACGATTTGAAGTGAAGTTTGAATCCCTCATTATGCCTACAGGGAGCAAAAAGTAGTGTGGTACACACTTTTGTTTTATAAATAATAAAAATATGTACATAAATGAATATGATGGTCCTAAAAGGTTATATATATATATATATATATATATATATATATATATATATATATATATATATATATATATATATATATATATATATATATATATATATATATATATATATATTTATGTATACTACCCCTAATAATTTGGTAGCCTTCAGGTTTTATGGAAAACGATGGAACATGTCAATTTAATTTTCAGTTTCCCACATTTTGACAAAATTATTTTGTTTTTTTAATCACATCTGTAAAAATTTGACGTCATCGACATTTTTCTTAGATGACAATATATGGCATGCGATACATTATTTGAAAGTTATTTCTTCGCTTAGTATGTTCCTAGATATTCATGTGATTCTGTAGCTCCGTTTCGAAATGGCGGCCGTCCAATTGTGACAATAATCTTTAATTGACCCCCAGTAAAAGAATAACATTTCTCATTCATTTCAAATTCGATATCTCGATGACATTGCAGTTGTAGTTTTGGTCATAGTAAGCTTAGACAAAGCAAACACAAACAAAAATTAACGTAAATAGTGAGATTTTACTGTCATTGCGTTGTATTCGAAAATTCCTTTTTAATAAACCAAAAACGTCGCTCAGTAAAAAATACCGTATTGAAATTCTTATGATGGTTGGTTACGGATATCGTCGCAGATCTACTCACGAGGTACGTGAAATTTTCAATCAATTTCATCCAGATCGAACGCCAATTTCACAATCCAATGCAAGATTTTAAGAAAATAAAAATTTTAAAAAATTACAAGTTTGAGGGGATATGGCGGGTATTTTGGACCGTCGGAATGGTATGGCGTGGTGATTTTCGTACAAGATTAAGAAAAACAGTATGGCGGGTATTTTGGACCGTCGGAATGGTATCGCGTGGTGATTTTCGTACAAGATTAATGAAAACAGTATGGCGGGTATTTTGGACAGTCGGAATGGTATGGCGTGGTGATTTTCGTACAAGATTAATGAAAACAGTATGGCGGGTATTTTGGACCGTCGGAATGGTATGGCGTGGTAATTTTCGTACAAGATTAATAAAAAACAATTGTTCAAAAAATAAATCGGCCTGTAAGAAATAAATTTAAAAAAAAAACATTTTCAAAAAAGTATGGCGGGCCTAAACATTAACCAGAGAAGTATGGCATATAGCGAGCGTCGGAGTTTTTTTCGTTAAAATACCGTTAAATTGAAGAAATTTTGTGAAAGAAATTGTTTGAAACTTTCGGATTTGGCGCTAAAAGCGCCATACTGTAAGAGTTGACTTCACAAATACTTCCAGTATCTCTCGGTATAAATCCAGAAATTTGTCTGCAACAAGATGGAGCCCTCACTATGCAAGAGAAGTTCAGGAATATCTCGATTTGATGTTTCCAGGGAAATGGATTGGGCGGCGGGGTCCCATTGAATGGCCCGCCAGGTCACCTGTTATGACCCCTTTGTATTTCTTTTGGTGGGGTTATTTGAACTCCAAAGCTTTTTTAAGTAGACCAATAAATATTGATGATCTAAAGTGCCGCATTATAGAATTGAAATACCTTCGAAACTAGACCTGTGTCGATCGATCATTTGTCGAGACCCGGGTCGATCATGACCCACTCGTATGGTGATCGAGTTAAAAAGATTCGATCATTTGGGTCACCGGTCGCCGGTCGCGGTTTGTAACGAATATCAGCATGTCACTGATTCGATCTCAAACTGAATTCGATCTCGATCACGACGCGATCGATCGAGTTCGCGACCCAACAGAGTCAACAGACTGAGAGATCGACATGTCGCGACTCTTCTACGCGAGCGTTCCTGAACAAATCGGTTCCTTTTGGATTACGTGTCAAAATTCAAAACAACACGAGAAAGAGTGCGATGAATGAAAGCATGTAAACGATTGTATCAGCAAGCAATTAGTTATATACTTTTGTGTAAAAACATATGAAAATAAAGTGCAATTTGGTTAGTCTTGTCAAGTAAATCGAGATCGGGTTAAATAAGATCGGGTCTTTTGGAAATTCGTGATTCGATCACTCGTGTATAGGTTGCGATCGAATCAAAAAGATTCGATCAATCACGATCGACACAGGTCTATTCGAAACATTCCACCAGAAATGATACAAAATGTTCAAGACAAATATGTTTCTAGACTCGGACACTGCCAAGTTGCCACTTTCACTTTTTTACTGAAATAAGTTGTTTCTATTCATGTGTTTTATTCTCAACATATTATTCTTATTTCATTATTCTTATAATTTTTTCATTGCCATTTTTTTTGTTTTTTTTGATATTACACGTTGTTCTAGTTTGATTGATAATTAAACTATGTTCAATAGTTTGCTTTTCTCTGATAAAACAGAAAAGAGTTATTATTTTACTGGGAGTCAATTAAAAATAATTTTCACAATTGGAAGGCCGCCATTTTTAAACAGAACTACAGAATCGCTTAAAAATCTAGGAACATACTAAGTGAAGCAGGAGCTTTCAAATTATGTATCGCATGACATACAGGTACTGTCATACTTTTGTCAGGTGTCAATAAAAAAACAGAATAATTTTTTTAAAACGCGGGGAAACTAAATAACTAAATTGACATGTTCGACAGTTTTCCATAAAACCTGAAGGCTACCTAAGTATTAGGGGTAGTCCATACTTTTTTCCACAAAATACACACACACATATATAATATATATATATATATATATATATATATATATATATATATATATATATATATATATATATATATATATATATATATATATATATGTATATTTAATGAATTACAATTAAGTTGTCAATTATTGTAAATCTACTATGTTCTAATCTGTGATTTATTATAACTTGTGAAATAAAACTGGATACTGATGTCATAATAGTTTTGGTTATTATTTTCAATTTTAGGGCACTGTTCGTATTTGTGATGAATGATATGAATTTTGGCTGTGAAGTCTTAATTTTTTGTTATATCGTTTAAAACGTAGACCACTATTCAGACTTATCCCCATAAATATATCAAATTGGCAAATATAGTTACATCGCGGTCTATCTTTTATTTATTTTCAAGCATGTGCTCTTTTTGGATCAATAATTAACTGATATCTCGTCACTTTCAGAATCTCAATATCAAAAAGGTAAAAACTTTTCAAAGTTTCGTGGTTATCATATACCATTAGTATGAAGTAATGAACATATCTAGACAGCTGGAAATATAAGCTTCTCATTCTCTTACTTACTTGATCTTGAACGTTTGGAAGAGAAATAACGTTTTCAGTTCGAATCCCGTGTCAATTTTGTGAATGATGACAGAACTTTTCAGTTGTTACGTTTCATCCTCGTTGATATTTTTTATGTAAATTACTATATCATATATGTATGTATATATATTTACATATATATATATATATATATATATATATATATATATATATATATATACCTATATATGTGTGTAAATTATATGAATTTAAAAAAATCTGACCTAGCTTCTTTTGTTCTGGAGTTATACAGGCAAAATCGAAAATTTCGAATTTCTACTTTTGCCTATATCATTTTATTTTACGAAGATTTTTTTTTCAATTATGCCACTTTTCCATAGCAACTTTTTGTAGCCTTTCCAAATATCTACTTTTAATTTTCAAATACGGACCTGTATCTTTTATTGCATTTTTACAAATGCCAAGAGTCATGTTTCATATTGGCGTTTTATTTTTATCTAGATCATAAGGTGTTTTGAAAATATTGAACTAAGACGAGGCATTCTATAGCTTATTCTATGATTTTTTTTAAATTACAGCTGAAATTAAAAAAAAAATTGAAATTTACTGGTAATAGTTCAATATTTCCAAAACACTCTGTAATTCATATATATATATATATATATATATATATATATATATATATATATATATATATATATATATATACATATACATATATATACATATACGCACACGCAAAAAAAAACGCAACAAGTTAATATTTGGTAAAAATTGTCATAGTTTTATCATTTTTAGTTCAATTTTCAAAATTTTTTCAGCAAACTGTAAATAAAATTATTTCAACTTACTCATTTAGTCTTTTGTTGAATGCTGGCTTATTAGTCATTATACAGAGTTAATTGGAAGTTTGTTGTTAAACCCTATTTTTAGAACATCTTGTGGAAAAACTTCGTAGTGAAATTCTTTCAACATACCAATTTTTGTTGAAAATTTCTTTTCAACCTTTTGTTTTTTGATTTATACCCTCAAGTGCACTTTTAAGGTATATATTAACTCCAAACAACAGTTTACCAAATTTTAAGAAATGTTCGTTTTTGACGAGATGGCTTTGCTCATTGTACCATAACGCTCAGTTTATGAGTCTAGCAATGAAAAGGTAACAAAATTTTGGTCAGTTATAGTAATACGCAATTATTGTAAAATTTATTTATGCAAACTTATTCAATTCAAATTAAAAATCAAACTTCAAAACAAACTAACTCAACTGTAATTTAAATAACCTGAAGAAACGTACTTTTTACAATAAGTTCAGGTTAATATTTTGTGTTACCACCTATATAAGCTCTTATTACTGACTACATACGTCGATTCATACTGTCAATTAGGTAACGAACAGCATTTTGAGCAATATTTTGCCATTCCTACTGAATTGCTGAAGTAAGCTCATTTATCGTAGCCGGAGCTATTTTGCGATCTCTGACTCACCTACCAAGCATGTCCCACGCATGCTCTATGGTGTTGAGATCAGGCCAACATGATGGCCAGTTCATTTTGTTAATACCTACATACTTCCGCGAGGTATTGTGTGACACAAATTGTTATATGTGGCCGAGCATTATCCTGCATCAGGATGAATCGCCGATAAATCCATTGAAATGTACAAGATACTTGCTTAATATCTCATCAATATATTCAGTATTACGTCCATCTTCAACAAGATCAACAGCTCTTGCGCAATTTTCCGCACTTATATTAGAGATCTTTTAGGTCTCTCACTGTCAAACTGACACTAGGGCAACAACGAGAAAAGCCACCTCTTCAGCAGCAATTAGATTTCTTAAAGTGAACCGTTGATAACAAGTTCATTTGGTTCTTAAAAATGAACTAGTTCACTTAAAGGCATGAACCAAAAACAAAATGTTGGAAAGGAATGGTCTTTAACAAAAATTGATCAGAAATTATTCCACAGGATGTCTTAAAATTAGGGATTAACAACAAACTTCTAATTAACCCCTCTATAATGACTAATACGCCAGCATTTAACAAAATAGTGAATGTGCAAGTTGAAATTAATAATTTTATCTACAGTTTAATATTTTCAGCGCAATGCTTATTAGTTATTAAAGGTATCTCAGTTCGTTCAGCACAATCCTGGTATTGCTATTGGCAAGTACAATTTTTTTACGTCCCGAAACGTCTGGGGGACCAGGCGCTCCTGGTCCCCGCGCTGGCTACGTGTCTCTGATACGCTGTTTCGATGGGCGACTTGGTGAATAAAAAATTTCTTAAAATTAGTTTGCAAAATGAAAATACTCATTTTATGTGAAAACGTGAAGATTTATCTATAGGAATGTATTGAGGTATTCGATAGACAATTAAATTTTACATCTGCTGGTTACATAAAATACTGGGTGTTCCATTTAAGTTAAACAAGTAAGTGCAGTTTAAAGATTGCAATGAGAATACCTTCATTTTTACACACCAAGTATAAGTAAGTCAATTTTTCACAAGTGCGGTATAATACATACCTCCAACAACACCAGACAATAGGAAATAGCGTATCAGAAGAGCTTTTCTAAATGTAAGCCCGTGTATGTTCTCAAATGTTGCTAAAGGTTTTATAAAAAGGATAGTGTTGTTCTTAGAGTCTGATACTTTACCTGTATTCAAGAGTAAATTTGTAGATCGCCATACGATAAATAATAATAAATAGAATCTGATGGTCGCCGTTTTGAACACTTGATATAAAATATTGCTTGTTTCATAATTTTTTTCATTCATAATTCGAATTAATATATAACATTTAAGATATTGAAAAATGAAAGCATTTATTATGATCTTGATGTTTATTTCAATCAATTCTGATTTCTCAAAACGCCATAGGCGACTTGATAAGTGATAAATTTGCACTTGCATATTATTACATTGATTATTATGCTTCTACACGTGTTTTTCAAATTTTTTTTTCAATTAAGCATGCTTTTATTCAAAAATCATAAAATAATGAAGTTTCATCATTGATTCTTGGAAAAAAAACAAATAAATAAAAATAAATACCGGTGTAATGGTGTCTTCTTAGAAATATATGATAACTAGACTTTCTTTCTTCGATATTTCAGGCTAGGAATAAGTTTGCCATTAGCATCTGAAGAAGGTGAAGTTTCACCGACACGTGCGTCATGCGCATTCTTTTAATAAATGTGTAAACTGTTACTATTAACCATTGTTTTAATATAGGAATAAGATATCGAGATACGGTTTTCACTAGCCTATTTTTATACAAAAAAGTCAGGTTATTGCATTTGATTTTTCAGAGAAATTGGAAATTTTCTGTTATATCAAAAAACGCACTCTAGCGGCATTACTAAAAATTTGACATATCACAGATAAAATGGTTTTGAGTTGTAACAATAAATGCTTTTTTCAACGAGACCTACGTTGTTGGTTTTTCGACCATCTATAGGGAATTTCTAGCGCTTTAACATCATATTAATTTAATTTTTCAACCTTTAGTTTTGAAAAGGGTTGAGTTCAAAGGGCTTGGATAAGCCACAATTAGTACGCGAATGAAAACTTTGAACCAACATATCTCGTTCAATTTTCATGATACAAAGTTGAACAAAACATCAAAATCTTTAGTAAGAAAACCCCTACAATTACCATTTGAATTTTTTTTTTATTCAAGAAAAATTCATTACATTTCAAAATTACAAATATGCAATTTTAAATTCAATCAATAATTTTTTTTCTAAAATTAGCGTTCCAAATTGGTCAAATCACATGTACCTATCATTATTACTTAATAGTAATTGATAAACTGATTAATATCAGTTTATCAAAATCCGAGGATATTTTGATTCCAATAATTTTCATCCCCTAGAAAGGTTTGCTTTTACCCATAGATGCAGATGCACGCTGCGCCACAGGGTAGATTTTGAAGAAGGTTATAAATACTACCTAAAGCCCAATTTTAAAGGAAATCGACTTCTCAAAATTCCATGAACAAACGGCTGGTGTCTTGACTATTTTGTCTCATCGAAACATTTTTCAACATAATATTGTCATAAAATACTTAGTGTTTTAGAGTTTTGTATTCAGAGGTACTTTTATAGGATCATCTTATTACTTACGCGATTCCGTTAATAGTCCAAGTGCCAGAGCAAAAAAACACTATTCGTAATGCAATCTCCTATAGAATTGATTTGACTGTTGGACCATGTTCAGGGGTGTCCCCTGAATATAAATCCACGTTGGCGTCATGCGGGGGTTGTCGCGTTAGCCGCCATCTTGGAAAACACGTTTTATCAAATATCTCGTGCGACAAAAATAGTGAAAATCATTTTTGTAGATAATAACATTCTCTACAACTTTTATTTATTACTTTTTTTGTACGATGTATAGATTTTTATTTATAGCGCTCTAAACTTTTTTAAATTTGTTTATTGCTAAATATAGAGTTCACGGTTGATGATACATGAAAAATGGTAATAACCAAATTTGTAGAACATAAAATTTACTATGAATTTTATTTGAAACTTTTTTCCGTGAAATGTATGCTTTAAGAGCTTTACCGCTGTAAATGCCTAGTCGACGCAGAATAGTAACGAGATTAAAATACTGTATATTGAGTTATTGACACATGGGTCGCACTCGGCTTCTTCGTATTGAAATTTTTGTAGCTGCGTCAGTTCTGTATTCTGTACTACAGCTTGGAGTGAAAACTTGTGCGTTGTGTATAGATGTTCATTTGTCAAAAGTTATTTCAACTAAAACCGTTGAAAATAAGTGCGTGTTTTATATGCGACAAATCTTTGAAACATTATAAGGCTCTTACACCGTTTTATTATAAAACGTCGTTTAACTAAACTTGGTTTATGCGGGGTTTAAGACGGCTTAAACACCATTTATATTTTGGTGCAAGCTAAAATGTCAAATTAAACTCGGTTTATCATTAATCTTAGTTAAATATTATACGGTGCAAGAGCCTATATAAGGCTCTTGCACCGTATATTATTAAACTAAGTTCAATGATAAACGGAGTTTAGTTTGACATTTTCGCTCGCACCAAAATATAAACGGCGTTTAAGCCGTCTTAAACTCCGCATAAACCAAGTTTAGTTAAACGACGTTTTATAATAAAACGGTGCAAGAGCCTATATATACGGCTCTAATTGTCTCGATAGCCGTTCACCAGACCACCGAGGAAGCAGCATCGCCCTGGGAAAGCGGTGAATTCGACGGCAAGCGACTGAAACTGAAGACGACGAGGAGTGAAGAAGGACCTAGATGGGCTGAGAGATTGTCCATCAGACACGTTCTTCATCGGTTCGCTAGTAAGGAGCAGCGCCCAACAGAGGACGGCACGGTGGGATGGAAGCGGATCGTCAGGTTCGAAGACGAATGATGCTCGTTGCAGACGACGAGAGTGAAGATGGATATTGGATCTCGATGTCGGAGTAATGGCCATTGCAGACGACGAGTGTGAAAATGGATGTTGGATCTCGAGGTCGGAGTGATGAGCATTGTTCAAGTTCGAACCAACCTGGGATGAAGCGAACATACTTCCAGTCGACAGAGAATGCCACGGGCAGTCGTCAGGTATGTTTACTTGATTTCAAAATTAATGCGACTCGACGCAGAGAGATATACACTTGGGTCTTGAAATATAGACACAAGGAAGGGAACAGGTTCTAGTGCTGACCGCAGCACGAGAGTCCTAATCTAAGTGTGAGACTGGAGGTTTAGTAGGCTTATGCCCGGAAACCGAAAGAACAGAGGTGTTTTTAGTGGGTAGGCAATGTTGATATATATTTATATATATATATATCAACTATTGAATCCCACACAGGCCGGGTTCGCAACCGGTATCGCTTTTGAAGTTTTCACCTCGATTAAAAAAAAAAAAAAAAAACGATAGCCGTTACAGCAAGAGTGTTAGCGACAAAGTTTTGTTCCTTCACGCTTCCAGTGGTTGCGACACGACAGCAGCTGCATATAAAATAGGGGAAAACCAAAGTTCAACTTTGCAAATGAACGATTCTCTGTTGAAGGCTACGGAGTTGTTCACCGAAAAGAACGTTGAACCAAACATTATCGCTAATGCTGGAGAACGTTTTTTATTGCGCTGTATGGGGGTGACTAATCGGAACCTATTAACTCTCTCGATACAAATGCTTCGGGAGTCTATCACCAGGTTCAAACTTGGCTTGGATTTTACCACGAATCGGAAAAATGGGGCTGGAAGCGGACTTCAACCGGACTTGAACCAGTTCGAACTACTATTGCTCCTGCACCGTCAAGTTTCACAAATAATCTCTTGCAAATGCATCAAAAATTGCGGGGCTGCCTTTTGATGCCGAAAAGCTGGATTTAAAAGAAAAAAGTTTTAGTCCGTTTTTTTCAAAAAATTAAATTGCATCAATTTAACTCTGCTATCCCCTTCTCGGGAGTCCGTCACTCCGTGCATTATGCATTTCCCCTACCATAAAAACAATGATAAATAAATTCAGATTATATTCATAATATACCTAATATAAAATAAAATAATATAATTGAAATATACTATAATTATATCATTAATTATTATTAATGATAGTAGTATTGATAATTTCAGAATATATGCCATTTTACGCGATACGAAATGTTTTCCGCTCGTAGTAACGAACATTTCGTATGATTATTTACGAGGTGCAAGTTTCATCAAACTATAGTTCTTAAAAAATACATTCCACGGAAAAAAGTTTCAAATAAAATTTATAGTTAATTTTATGCTCTACTAATTTGGTTATTACCATTTTTCATGTATCATCAACCGTTAGCTATATATTTAGCAATAAACAAATTGAAAAAAGTTTAGAGTGCTTTAAATGAAAATCTATGCATTGTACAGAAAAAAGTTTCGCATAAAAGTTATTATTATTATTATTTATTTCAGTAGTAAGCGGGAACTCCCATTGAAGAGCCCGATGAGTCTAATGAATCTTTTATAACAAGTATCACATATTTTAGTTTTATCACAGATGTGTTACCAGTTGGCATCGAGAATTTTATTATCTACGAAAATGATGTTCACTATTTTTGTCGTACGATGCACGTTGACAAGATATTTGATAAAACGTGTTTTCCAAGATGGCGGCTAACGCGACCATGCCCGCATGACGCCAACGTGGATTTATATTCAGGGGACACCCCTGAACATGTTCCAACAGTCAAATCAATTCTGTAGAAGATTGCAGAAAAAAATTCGCGGCGCTTGGCCTGTAAGGAAAACATCGATTTGGATGTATAGTATCTAATTAAATATTGTTACATTGAGGACTTAATTTCATTCTGACAATTTTCTTCCTGTGTCTATCATGTAGACAGAGCACCAGACTTTTGTTCCTCTAGGTAGCCTTGTTTATTTTTACACAACTAAAAGAAAATGTTAACAGTATACCTCAAATGTTAGGAACACAATAACAAATAGCTTGGTTTCGAGAAACGCTCTCTATTAAAAATCACTAATATTATTAGTTCCCTGACTATTATTAATAGTTATGAGTGCTTTGAGAAACAGGCCCCTGGGGCCTGTTTCTCAAAGTACTCATAACTATCAATAATAATCTGGGAACTAATAATATTAGTGATTTTTAATAGAGAGCGTTTCTCGAAACTGGCAATCTATTTTAATAGTTAATAGTTATTAAAAAAGTTTTTATGAGTGCAGTAGTCTAGTACTAATAGCTATTTTGTTTCTCAAACCTGTCAACCAATAAAAATTACTATTATTATGAGTGACTTTTCTATAAGTCCGGTGACACTTATAAATACAACTATCTGTAACTGTTAACGCTTTAAAATTTTCCCACCAGCAAGTCGTACATCTGTAGAAATGTCCTCTTCTGAGAGTTCAGATGACGAACATGCAGTTCTTGTGAGAAACGCCAAAATATATAGAGAAAGGATTAATTATGAAATAATGGAAGAAACGTATCAATTTAATGAAAGATTTAGAATGACAGCACAAAAATTTTATAATCTAGTGGGCCGTCTAGAGCCTCATTTGGAGAGGCAAACACGTCGCAGCAAAGCACTTTCTTCAAGAATCCAGGTTGCAATTGCATTACATTGGTTGGGAACAGGGGCACAGTATCATGCTGTCGCAGACATGCATGGAGTATCAAAGGCTAGCGTGTGTAGGAGTGTGGCAAGTGTTGTAAACGCGATCGTAGCAAATATGTTTCGTCAATTTGTTAAATGGCCTGAAAATATGGAAGATGTTGTGCAGCAGTTTTATGCTATAAGAGGAATGCCTATGGTATGTGGGTGTATAGATGGGACCCTTATAAACATAGATGCTCCATCCCAAAACGAACCAGCCTTTGTCGATAGACATAGTAACCATTCCATTAATGCAATGGTTATATGTGGCCCGAATTATGATTTTTTTTATTCACTAGCCAATTGGCCAGGAAGCGTGCATGATGCGCGTGTGCTAAGAACTAGTGATTTATATGCACGCATGGAAAATGGGTGGCGACCATTGCCTAACGAAATAATACTTGGGGATAGTGCATATCCACTAAAAGAATGGCTTATTCCTCCAGTGATGAGAAATAACAATGAAGCTGAGGCCCGTTTTTTACAAAGCCATAAATCTACTAGGCGATTCATTGAAAACGCCATTGGAATATTGAAAGAAAAGTTTCCGTGCCTGCAACACCTTCGATTAAATACTAATTTTGCTTGCGATGTTTTTAACTGTTGTGTTACACTTTGCAACTTTATTAGAAGTGAGGAGATCCCCAACAATGAAAGACTTCCAGAAATAGTACTAAACATTGATGAAAATGATGACTTAGTTTTCGTAGAGCCAGTGCAAAACAATGCAGAACAAAGACTTCAAGACATTATTAGGCACTTTAGATAGGTTTTTCCTAACATTTTTAAATGTGTTTATTTGGACTTTGACAACCAATTTTTGTTTGACACTCGTAAACTCATAAAAATAGCTACATTGATTTACGACTCATAAAAAATAAATAGAGAAACGCAATTTAGCAGCACTATTATTTTTTACACTGATAGCTATTAACTCATAAACTAGTAAACTAATACTTTCGAGAAACAGGCTGGCTGAATTTAGGAATAGTGCATTGAAAGTAGTATAATAAATCTTCATTAGTACCTACTTCAATAAATGTCTTGTGAAGTTATTTTACAACTTTCGAAATAGTAGAAGAATTTCACGATGATACCAATCAAATACTTAATTATATTCAAGGGTTTACATTCAATATTGAAGTGAAATAAAAATGAAATGATTTATTTACAAAAGTAAGAGCTTGTCAATTTCCACGTTATTCTTATTCATAATATTATATTTCACAATATACAATTTAAATATAAATACTTATCATTCATTACATTTAAATTTAACGTATTGTATAGTTTTATTACAGTCACTGGCAGATTTTATTCTAACAGAAATAATTCATTTCTTTTTTGGTTAGTCAATCTTCACAGCTGCATATATTTTTCTTACGAAAGCATAAGCTGCAAGAAATCCTATCGTTCCTGTGAGAATCCAAAAGGTTAGCACCATAAGTGCAGTGTATCCGAAATATAAGAGAGTAGGAACAAACTCTGTTATGTCAAGGTTGGCCACAAAGTAGAATAAAGAATAGAACAAAATATAAAGAGCAGATCCTCCAGACACCAGTAAACTCCTCCACCACCAATGATAATCCTGTAAAAGATATATGACATATTGTATCAAACCAAATATACTGAGAAGCAAAAATGTTGCAACTGTTTTTTAAGAGTGACCAAAATAATTCAAATTTATTGTAAATTAAAAGTAAAAAGTCATTATTACCTCTTCACAAAGTTGGAAATAAACCATAACAATGGATATTTGTGAACAAGAGATGATGAGTATGATGAAAACCAGGAAAAGAAATCCAAATAAGTAATAAAATTGATTTTCCCAGATTGCCGTGAAAATGAAGAACAGTTCAATGAAAACAGCTCCAAATGGTAATATACCTGCCATTAGAGTGCTGTAAAAAAGAATTAATATCAGATTAAGAATTTAGGGATATATATTCAATTAACTCACCACAAAAACGGGTTCATATACCAGTTTTGATCAGGAACTTGTCTTGGGATCTGGTTAGTTCTAACTGGATAACTGTATGGTTGCTTTCTATATCCAAAGTAATATCCTAAATACACCAACGGTAGAGCAATGAAAATCCACAACAATAGCAACGAGATCATAGTATAGAATGGTACAGCTCCACTACTTGCTTTGCCCCAAATAAGAAAATTGAGAACAAAGCAAACACCTGCTACTATTCCAGGATATAAAGTAGCGGTTAGGAAAGCGGCCTTCCTCCATTCCCTTCCCTTCAAACTTTTATAGAGACGTGCAGAGTAATATCCTGCTACTACACCCATAAATATGTACACGAATATCACCGCTGATGTGAGAGCTCCTCTGGAAGCTGGAGATAGCATTCCTAGCATTGCAAAAACTGAAATCAAAGTTATGATTTCATTATATTTCCAGTTTAATCAAAATATTACATAAAATAAATTTTGGAATAGTTATCTGAACGCATTTCTCTTTCTTTTTTCAATTTGATCAACAATTGATTCTTGAAAATAAACCTTATACAAGTATTCTGTGTAACTGAATTCTGTTTTGTCACATAGTCAAGATGGGGAAAATAGAGTAATATATCACAATAGTTGAGTACTAGAATGACCAACGATTCACCCAGCTTTTAGGTGATTTAAAGTTCAGGATAAACCGGTTTCAAATGCTCTCAACCTGAGATAAGTTTTTTGTATCAAATTTTTGACGTGATCCGTAAACTTCAGTTCATCATCGATCACCACTCCCAGAACTTACAACGTATTCACTATTAAGCCTATCAGTTATAAAGCACCTACGAGCTTTAGAGCAGAAAACAATTAGAGTTGATTTAGTACGGTTAATAAACAAATTATGCTTATTTGGAAATAGAATGATATTATCAATATACCCCTGAAGCATTACCGCCGCTGGCGCTACAAGAATCTTTCACATCAAATATTTGAGTATCATCAGCGAATTAATACACTTTCGAATGCAACACACAATTAGGTAAATCCGTAGTAAAAGTAAATACAGAAGAGGACCCAGAACCGAACCCTGTGGTACACTAGATACTACGTTAAAAACACGAGCTCTTTTTCCATTTAATTGGTCACACAGCTGCCTTCTCCGTCTCTGTCTCACCGTCCGTTGAACTGGAGATTATGATTGATTTCAAATGCACAGGAATAATCAAGTGTTACCAAACCCTCAGTCCTCCTTATATTAGTCGCAGAAATGTCATCAAGGTCCAACAGGGCTGATTTAGTACTGAGGTTTTTCCGAAATCCAGACTGATTTTTAGGCCATATGTCATATTTCTCAAAGTTGTCAATTACCTGCATTTGCACCATTCTCCAACAAATTGGACAAAATAGGAAGAAGACCAATCGGTCAGAAATCATACAAACCTCTGGAGAACTGACCTTAGGAGTCAATGTAATAACTGCCTATCAATAGCTCTCAGGAAAATACCCCATCTCAAGGCAGACATTAAAAATCTGCGTGAGGCAGGGAAAAACAACGTTACTTATTTTGAGCATATTAATATTTAAACCATCAACTCCCGCAGAATTGAATTTCAAACTACAAATATTTAAAATGAATGAAGGCTTAGATAAGCGAAAATCGAACTCATCATCACCAAATTTGCTCGCACTGTAATCCAGCAAGATATCATCCGAAAAAACACCCGGGTCGTAAACTGACAAAATAATCATTAACAACTTCAGGATCCAGTATGCTGTCGGAAAATGTACCTGCAGAAGGCTTACTGATCCTCATGCTCTCGAGTCCAGTCCATAACTTTTTTGAATCCTTACTTCGCTAAAGTGAAGACAGATGTGCTTGTTTTTCTCATCTACTTGAAGCTAGAGCGAAATTTCTGATATTCCCTGAATGTTGAAGCCTCTGCTGTGTCTTATTGCCATGATAAAGGCTAAAAGCGCTCCTTTTTAAAAAAATCAGTTTTGGAGGATATTTCAATCAGGGTGCCCTAGGTCTACTCACTCATACAGTTCTGAAAGCGGTATGCTTGTTGAAAAGATAAACTAGAGTCAATATTTTCACATCTGTAAATTTCAAAGAAGTCATAACCACAAAATGTGGTATGTTTATATCACACAAAGCTAATTTGTGATCCGATATAACCTCTGCATCTTACGTTATACAGTTTTCGAACGTTTATTTATGAATATGGGATCAAGTAAAGTCGACGAAGATTATGTAACCAGAGTTGGAATTGTGTCAATGTTGAATACGACTCAAAGCATATTGAAACCAGATTAGCTAGCCAAACAAGTCAATATTGATACCCCCAATTACCACGACAGTCATGATGAGTGACCATACTGGATAGTAAAACATCAAGGCCAAAGGGAAGATCACTAAAATTTTGATAGGGCGATCTGTACAACACGTCGACTACGAGCGAGTCGTTCTTCACGAAAACTCTTAACCAGTAATGTTCCAAACACGATACTGTAGTGATATCAATAACCACAACCTTGAAATGACTTTTGACATAAATACCTACACCACCACCATAACCATCTCTATTTTGACAAAAAACTTTATAATTAGGTACATGAATGATGTCATTGGTAATACAGTCATTTTCATACTTACACAATGTAACAAGAGACATGAGGAATATTTGAATACCAGAACCAATAACAGCAGCAAATAGTCTTGTATATTTTGGTGGTCTGAAGACATCCCCATGTACCAACTTCCAGCCAGTTTCTTCCATGGCATCATCATAATTTTCATCAGCATTATATTTTGCAATGTCCCGTCTTAAAGTTCTAACCATAATCATTGTAAGGATACCTAAAATAATGGAATCATCATGTGTGGATTGTGTATTATTTTAAAAATTATATCATATATATCTGCGCATTTCACAATTGAAACATTTTAATTTTTTTTAAAGGGGTAAGTATTGTACTAATTGTCCCATCACAGATTTTTTTTTAATGGTAACTTGAACGAAAAAATAAGCACAAAATGGCACTGCTGGTTTATAAATAGTAATTTGAATATCGTTTAAAGTTGTATATAGATATATTTCTGTAATGACGTCTGCACACTGGATGAATTAGACACTATGCTCATAAATGAAGGGTCTGTAAAGAATTGAAGGAAAAATGATTTTATTTACGCCTTCAGCTTTCTGGTGGACTCATAATTCTTCTCTTTCAGATGTTTAAAATTAGCCCAATTTATTGAAAGGAAAACTGACGTAGAATAATCAAGGTAAGTTTAATTTCTTAGCAGCTTTTTAAAATTTATTTGTGGTTTCTATTATAGACTTAGTTATTTCTCTATATATTCTTATTTCTCTATATATAACTATCTTTGGTATTGTGCTGGTCTCAAATCAATCTTCTATTTTCTATCCGAACTACCATAATGTTAGTCATGTACGGTTTTTCAATTTTCATGTTTTAATGATAAAATCGATATGTTCATAATAGAATGTTTCAGCGTTATTTTGCGACAAAAACAAACCTTTCTTGTAGTGATCTATTATCGACTTAAAGATGAAAGTTTTGAAAGCATTTTCAAATAAACTCCGGACACCTTACTGCGTAGCACTAGGAATGATAAAACCCCTCGGCGCATGTGCATGTCGTAATGCCTGATAAGTCTATCGCAGATCATTTTTCCTCATGGTGACTATATCGGGAAATGTATAGTATTTGAGATATAATCAAAAATTTGAGTGAAATTCATAATTTTTACTAATTTTTTTATTTCTAGGTGGCGCCACTTCAATATTTTTTGAATGTATTATAAAAATTAAAAAACTACACATTAAATGTTATCATTTTATTTCATTATTGTAAAAATCGGTTTAGGTTTAAGATTTATAGATAGCACCACATATCTATGGATAAAAAAATCGAAAAAACGCTATAATTTTTTCATTATTCGTGGTGAAAAATTTTTGAAAACACTTTTCTTACGAAATCATATGTGTTTTATCGATATCCGTTGGAATTTTTAAAATCGGACCAGCTACTAACTTTTTGTCGTGATACTATAACCCCTTAGCTTCGCCTCGGGGTAATAATAAAAGCATTTTATAAGGTTTTTCATCATCTGTAATTTTTATGTGCAATTGATCCCTACTCAAAACTTTTTGGTGACTGGAAACAAAAGCAGATTTTCAATGTATTTAGTAAAACAATTATAATTGCCATAAACTCTACTGGTAAAAAAACACAAGGAGAGCTATCCCAGAAGGCATCAGATGGAATGCAATGATTGACTTGAAATAATAAAAAAACAAAGCTGATCGGGCAACTCAAGATTTATAGTAATTTCAAAATTAGAAAAACTAAATTTATGATGAAGAGGCACCATAATTCAGAGCAAACAAAATCTTAAAATCTGATGAGATAAAAACAGTCATTGACTGAAGCATGCACAAAATGCTACAGTTATGGCTTCAGCAGTCTATGATAAAATAATTTTAGCCACAACACACATATTGTTTTTCGTGAGGTTATGTTTGGCTCCTCGCTTAGAAATTATTAAATTAACAGAAAATTTTTACTCCAAAAACAATGAGCTGTTGTAGAGTTGTGTCATGTTATGGGCCTTACAACCTAACTGTTTATGTCCTGAGGAAGACTCAATAAAGAGTCGACTGAGACAAATTCGGTTGTTTAGATCATAACTCCTTGCCGAATACCCAGCTATAATTAATATATTTTTTAAAAACTATCGGCAGTTACTTACTTAATTATATATATATATATATTATTATTATATATTATGATATATATATTACAATAATATATATATATGTATATATATAATAATATATTATATATATATATATTATATATAAGACATATACCTGGTGGAGCATTTAAAACTGTAAATCAGGAATTTTTCTGATGGTAGGTTTTATTTTGGAAAACCTCGAGAAAGGTCGATGCATATATATATATATATATATATATATATATATATATATATATATATATATATATATATATATATATATATATATATATATAGGGGGGACAACTTTTGATCGTAAATACATGAATGTAGAATCATTTTTCTAACCAAAATGCAAAATCTTTGTTGAACATTTTCCCGAACAATTTGAAACATTTAATATGTTAGTTCCTCACTTTGCAGTCGAACGTGACTTGTCGAATCAACAGTGTTTTGAAATCATCAACAACAAAGTAGGCACCATAAACATAGTCTTATTTAGACAAATTACTTTATAAAATCAAGAATTAAGTTTGAGAACAGTATATAAAATTTGAAAATTTTACATACATCACTACCATAATATAGGCAGACAATTAGGGAAACAGCAGTACACTGACACAAAAAATGCACTAATCTGTGAAAAATCACTAAAGTATTACCTCAACCTCCCCAGTGAACCATTATACCAAAATAATATTGAATATATGAAATCAATAATGTGAACCTGCAGTATGTCGAATGGAAATAGCATAACAAAGTAATAAAACTAAAAAATTGAGCTACTCAGATAAACAGCTCAACCATTTGAATTATTATTGTTTTCAGAATAGTTTTTGACGTGTAGGAAGACCTTGACTGCTATTATTTCAAAAATCATTTAGAAAAGGATAATTTTCTCTACTCTTAGGAAAAATTATACTCTCAAATTATAATCAAGGATCTTACCTGACAGAAAAAATATAACAACAATGGAATTGATTATAGAGAACCAGTGAATTTGTGCATCACCCATTGATAAGTAAGTATCCCATCTAGATGCCCAACTAACCAGTGATTCATTCCATTCCACTTCAAAAGTGAAAAAAAGTTTTGTACCTGCTGTAGGATCTACAAATTGGTATCTATGCTCATTTGGAAAACTACACGTATTGTCAATGAACTTTAGCTCATCCATGTGTACAGAAGAAGCTTCAACATGAAAACCTACAACCCTGTAGACATCTCTAAAAAAATTAATTGAAGTTAGTATTCTGAATACACTGATAAACAATAATTATTTCAAAATTTGAATTTTTTTTATTACAAGTTAGTTAATAATTTTTTGTCTTTGTCATATCTACATAAAAAAATTAGATTGCTAATATAAAATTGAAACTCAGAGTTGATTTATCTATTAGTCGTTACTTAATGAGTAATATTGGGTATTCCATAGAGTCTATTAAACGAACTGTATGTCATATCAGGATAACAATAAAGCTAAAATCTAGAAATTATCTATATAACTATGTACTACTTGAAAGCAACACTTACGGAATCGGATTATGATAAAACAGTTTTAGTTTCAAATGATTGTTTATATAATTTCTATCTCCCACTGTTGTACCCAGTGGATAACCCAGCTGATATTGGTAACCATTATCAGATTTTGAGGCAACAGTAGCAGCAGGTAAATTATCAACTAACCTGGAAGAATATCAAGAACTGGTTAAATTAAAACAACACATAAAAAAACAAATATATGAAAATAAAAATGATTAGCCAATAATAAAAAAATACCAAAAACTTAAGCAACATTTACTGATATTGCTGGAGATTGGTTATCATGTATCAACTAATATATATATGTATATATATATATATATATATATATATATATATATATATATATATATATATAAAGAATAAAGTATAAACTTTAAAATAAAAACACTTGGCTTATGTTTCACAATATAAAAAATCTTTAGATACTGTACTTAGCAGTAATAAAAAGTCGACATGTTTCGAGCTATGAACTCATTATCAAGACTGACAACAGGAGAGTATTGCATCGTAATTTATAAAACAGACAAAAGCAAAGGTGATACCTGAAAATCAATTTGTTCGTTTACAAGGGGTAATTGACTATTATGGGCGGAACTTATTTCGATAATTTCGAGAAGGTCAAGACGTTTACCCTTGTTACCTGAATGTAACAATTTGGTTTTGTTGAAATCCAGGAAGTGATTGAATTTTATACAATGTTCAGAGAAGCCAGTGGTATTTTTGTTTTGTAAAATTGACTTTTTATGTTCTTCAACACGAATATTTATATTCCTTCCTGTCTGTCCAATATAGAAAGCAGGACATTCGTCGCAAAATATTTTGTAAATACCACTGTTTTCTCTGATGTTAGATTTTTCTTTATTATTGACCAAGAGTGACTTCAAGTTTCTTCAAGAAACTTGAAGTCACTTCAAAAGAAACTTGAAGTCACTCTTGGTCAATAATAAAGAAAAATCTAACATCGGAGAAAACAGTGGTATTTACAAAATATTTTGCGACGAATGTCCTGCTTTCTATATTGGACAGACAGGAAGGAATATAAATATTCGTGTTGAAGAACATAAAAAGTCAATTTTACAAAACAAAAATACCACTGGCTTCTCTGAACATTGTATAAAATTCAATCACTTCCTGGATTTCAACAAAACCAAATTGTTACATTCAGGTAACAAGGGTAAACGTCTTGACCTTCTCGAAATTATCGAAATAAGTTCCGCCCATAATAGTCAATTACCCCTTGTAAACGAACAAATTGATTTACAGGTATCACCTTTGCTTTTGTCTGTTTTATAAATTACGATGCAATACTCTCCTGTTGTCAGTCTTGATAATGAGTTCATAGCTCGAAACATGTCGACTTTTTATTACTGCTAAGTACAGTATCTAAAAGATTTTTTATATTGTGAAACATAAGCCAAGTGTTTTTTATTTAAAGTTTATACTTTATTTCTTTATGATGTTTCACCAAGTGATGTGCGAGAATTCAATCTCAGATATATATATATATATATATATATATATATATATATATATATATATATTTATGTAGATATATATGTATATATATATGTATATGTATATATATATATATATATATATATATATATATATATATATATATATATATATATATATATAATATATGAATATATATATATATATATATATATATAATATATGAATATATATATATATATATATATATATATACAGGGTGTTCTAAAAGCTCTATGACAAACTTTGACAGAAGGTAGGTTGCTTGATTTTGAACATATTTTCTCTAATAAACATGTGTCCGATTCGTTTTTGTTTAGAAGTTACAAGCATTTAAACTTTATTAACAATTAATAATAAAAATCCAAATTAAATGATAATCACAAAACTAAAGACTATAAATAATGTCCATTCAGCTTGAATGAAAGCCTCACATCGACGAACTGAAGATTCGGTCATTCGAAGAATGAGATTTGGATCATTTCTTATTTGGCTAGCTGCATACCCATATACAAACACAATATCTGCATATTCCTCAGTGGAGAATAAATGCCTACGTTTTTTATTGAAGCAGGTGTATATTTTATAAGTGTGCATTGTTTAATATGCTAAGTGACTTTCTGTCACTTCCTGGTTGACTGAAAAAATTACGATTCTTCAAATGCTTGTAACTTCTAAACAAAAACGAATCGGACCCATGTTTATTAAAAAAAAATATTTAAAATCAAGTGACCTACCATCTGTCAAAGTTTGTCATAGAACTTGTAGAACACCCTGTATATATATATTACTTGAACAGGAAGAAATTACCACAGATCTAGATCTGCTAACTATCGATTCAGAAATAGCATATTCACTGAATTTGAATAAACATATATTTTAGGAAATCTAAATTGTAATTTATAGAAAAACGTTCATCAGAGTAGATATTCATGTTCACTATGTGCTCACATGATGAGCAACGAAGTTACATTTGTTTTTCAAAGTTTCATATGTACCTATACATAAAAATATTATGAATATTTTTCATGAAATATTACTCTTACATTCACCAAATTGGAAAACATCCAAGTATATAATCAGCGACTTCAATGGAATGGCAAGGTAAGACAAATAAATAACTAGAAAGACCTATTGGAAACATTGGATTTGGCGATATAAATGAAAGGGGAGAAAGTTCAGTATGTACACCACCAGAACAAGTATATTACTAATCATTCTTTAGGAAAAAACTTAATAGAAAACAGACTTGGGGAAACCCTGAATGTAGCCATCAGTAACAAATTAGTTTTTATCTGAATAAATAACAGTATGAAATTATAGTGTAACAAACAATTTTGAACCAGCAGTGACCATAGACATGTCAGAGCAAGAGTTGGAAGGTGAAGACACAAATTAATTTGGTTACAGTGTTACATAATTGATGCTCTAACCAATCAAGGGATGGACAAACTATACTTGGAAACTCTTATCAACATATATAGAAAAGCCACAGCAAACAGAGGTATATATGGAAATAACCCAAATTTCCCAGTTGCAAAGGAGTAAGAAAAGCCAATGCAATATTCCTGAAGCTCTTTTCGTTGATACTTGAACATATCTTCCATAAGCAGAATACCTTAACTATCTAAGATTCAGAGATAGCATAGTTCTGATTGCTAACAAACCTTGAAGAATTGCAACAACAAATAACAGAGAAAAATACAGTCGGTAAATGAGATAGGCTTGCATAAAACAAAAGTCATGTAAAACAAGAGATAGTATAAAATGACACATAGTCAAAGTACAGAAGTTAAATTATCAATACTATTGTTATACTTCATTACTATTATTATTATTATTTAAATTAATTTCTCCCGTGTATACACCAGTGGTTCCACAAATTGGGAGGATCTAAAGCACATATATTCAGGTTGAAATTGAGGCTAATTCTGAAGAATGATGAAATTACAAAATATTGATACGTTAATATTCATTGTGAATGTATGGTATGGGTGGTCCGCACATTATTCAATTTTCAGCTTAGTGGTCTACAGATATCAAGGGATTGGAACCACTGATCTGCATTAAAGATATGAATTAATACTGCCTATAAACAATTTTACTCACAAATGAACAAAATACTCATGTTGAATGCGATCAACAACAGTCTGGGACTGACTTGGATTCCAATTTATTGGTTGGTCTTTAGAATTACACAATAAAGTACAAGGAGTATTATTTGCCATTCTGAGAATATATGGTGTATTCACTATACGGTCTCCTCTCAGTACTTCCCCTAAGTTCTCTGATTTGTAATGTACACCTGCAGCTCCTCCCTTGGGTAAACACAGGGGCAAAGAATAATATTCAAAAGGTAGTTGTGTATGAATACTTGTCATTTTAACAGCTTTGAGTTCTACAATATCACCCTTTTTGAAGTCTGTAGGTGCCATTCCAGGTACATAAAACTCCCAAGAAGAATGGAAAAGGCAAACTAAAGCACCAAAATATAAAATTTTCGCCTAAAACAAATTCATTGTTAGAAATTTTGAGTAAACTATGGACAATAAATTAGACTTACCATTTTTAAATAAAAATTTTACTACAAAATATAGCAGACTGAATGCTCAACTCTTGGAAGGGTATTATAAGTTAAATAAATTACCATTTTTTTTAGAATATATTAGGAATTCCGAATTATATCAATAAAATAGAACAAAATTCATTTTTGACCTTAACCCTTAACCACAGAATTTTTTAGATGACAGCGATTTCAACTGAGTTTATTGGATGACCTGGCTACAAGGCTGCTGAGGTCTTGATCTCGTTTTTGACAGCACTAGGAGCAGCTCCTCTTCTGTGATCCCATTTAGTCTTGGCCTTTGTATAAAGAATAACTTTATTCAAAGGTCTTGGCATTCTGCTTTACAACTTGGTCACTGTAATCGTCTAGTCAATGTCTATTTCATTTGTCATTTATTTCAACATTATTGGACCAAAGTTACTGTACGCAACTTGCGGTAGAAATTAACTTATAGAATTCGTCATGTACTTCTCAAAATACAGCAATGCATGGTTGTCGGCACGCAGTGAACGATGATAATGAGTGATTTATGGCGTTGACATGCGAAGATTTCGGACTTCCCACAGAAAACATAAAATACTCACAATACGAAACGTCATTCTCTTTATCGGATATCTAAATAATACGAACTTGAGAATTTTTTGAATATAGCGATTTTTATGAAGTTTTGCTTCACCGCTATAAAAGATCAATATATCAATAGATACAAATTATATGTGTAATACAAACTTAGAAAAGTAAGTTAATAAAATTGTATAACTTGATACAAGTATTTACTGTTCACAAACGTTTAATGTACATGTGAAACGAGTGTTTACTATTTAATTATTACAAACATTACAGAGAGAAAATAGTGAAATCATAATTATATTCAGCGCATAAAAGAGTTGAAAAATCAATAAACAAAAAGTTATTGCGAATTTAAAGAACTTCATTCCTGACGGGGGTTCTCCGATGGCACACGTTCTTCTTTTTGTTACATGTTAATCGATGTGTCGTTTTTACATTACAATATAATGATATTGGAGGTAGAAAACTTAATGAGGTTTTCAATGGGAGATACATGAGCAAGTCCGAGATAAGATAGATGCTAGTACTAACCAAATGAAGACCAGCAAGAATGATTTGAAGGTAAATTTAGTTTGGTTGTACAATCTTCAGTAGAAGAAAGTGCCTATAGGGAAAACATAATAAGCGATACGCCCCCTACCGGTGTCGAATATTACTAGAGCATGGGAGATAGATTGCTTTGTTTACATCTGTTTACGTTTATTTTATATGAGAAGTTGTTGAGTTTTACTTGTATTTTGGATCGTTTACAAACGTTCAGAAGAGATGAATCACTATTGTTGTGTATTCTATTGTTCATATTGGGCAAAAAAAACCGAATATAGCTTACATACCTTTCCGAAAGCTGGAGAATTCAAAGTTGCATTCCAAAGAAAGTTGGGAAACAAGGAAATGATGGACAGAATTAAGAAAGGTGTGGATTCATAACTTGAAGATTGAAAAAAAATGTCTGAACCATAAGAGAGTTGTTTCTCTACAGTTTACTGAGAATAATTATTTTCCCTGCAGTAAGTTTTGTGGATTTTTCCATATAGAATTATAACGTAAGATGTTGCAATTTTCAGCTAACCGAAAAACGTAGAGAGTTTCTTGAAATCCAATGCTATTCCAACGAAAAATCTTTCACTTTTTACCGGAATCTGAACCTGGGCATCATCCAGAGAAGATTCTAGAAATTGATTATTTTCTTTCATGTACACAACAGAGATACTAATTTAATAAATAATAATAGCAAATGATGTTTATTTGCACAACCAAAAATAACAGTTTATCATAACATCAAAGAATATGAAATAAATCTGGACTCTATAGCTAGGTAAAAAACTAAAATAATTCAATTATATAACAGGAAAACAGAGATTCTATCAAAAAAACCAGACTCTCAGAAATCCACGTACTTTTAGGATAGACTGTTATATGTCAGGAAAATTCAAAAAAATATAATAACTTATTACGTTCAAACCATTCAAGCAGAGTATTCATATTTAAATCTTCTTTTATTTCATGTTGTTGTCTTTCAGTTTAGCTGGTAGTACTTAGTTTTGTCCATTATACTCAAAAATTCTTCGGTTCCTAATGAAAGTAGACATGTCAGAGATGTTTTCTTGAAACCTTTGAAAGTTTTTTTTATTTTTTAAATAAATAGGTGTTCTATCGTACAGCCTTTTCATGAGGTATACATAGTTCCTTCAACCAATTAATTTATTCGTCCTCTACTTTATTTTATTATTGATTTTCATGTTCAATGTTAAAAACTCAGTGTAAATTTCAACTTGATGTAGGTAGGTTATGTACTGTTGAACAGAGATAAAATTGTCCTCAATCCAAACACAATATATCACAGAACATTACAAAGTCCAAAAAAACACAAATTACGACGATAAACGTTCGAAAACTCAAAACGAAATGAACGTAAATACCATTACAACCAATGTAAACAAACAGCTAATCTCCCATGCTCTAGTACCGATATTAGCCGTTCCGGCGCTACGATCTTAATTTCGGACGCCTATTGGCGAACGTAGATAAGCGATACGCCCCCTACCGGTGTCGAATATTACTAACACATGGGCCATAGATTGCTTTGTTTACATCTGTTTACGTGTATTTTATATGAAAAGTTGTTGAGTTTTAATTGTGTTTTTGATTTTGTTTGGGATCGCTCACAAACGTTCAGAAGAGATGAATCACAATTGTTGTGTATCCTCTTGGGCAAAAAAACCCCGAATATAGCTTAATAACTTTCCGAAAGCTGGACCATTCAAAGTTGTATTCCAAACAAAGTTGGGAAACAAGGAAATGATGGACAGAAGAAAGGTGTGGATTCATAACTTGAAGATCGAAAAAAGTGTCTGAACATAAGAGAGTTGTTCTTCACAGTTGACAGAATAATTATTTTCCCTGCAGTAAGTTTGTGGATTTTTCCTGATGATTTGCAATTTTCAGCTAACTGAAAACGTAGGGTTTTTGAAGTCCAATGCTATTTCAACGAGAAATCTTCCATTTTTATCGGAATCTGAACCTGGGCCATCATCCAGAGATTCTAGATAATTTTATTTTCTTTCATGTAACAACCAGAGATACTATTAAAATAATAATAATAAATACCTAATGTTTATTTGCACAACCAAAATAACAGTTTATCGTAACATCAAGAATATGAAATAAAATTTGACTCTATAGCTAGGTAAAAAATAAAATATTCAATAACTGAGATTGAATTTTCGCACATCACTTGGTGGAACATCATAAAGAATAAAGTATAAACTTTAAAATAAAAACAATTGGCTTATGTTTCACAATATAAAAAAAAATAAAAATTAAGATACTGTATTTAGCACAGTCGAAACATGTCGACTGTTCGTTACTGCTAAATACAGTATCTAAATATTTTTTATATTGTGAAACATAAGCCAAGTGTTTTTATTTTAAAGTTTATACTTTATTCTATAAAATCTTCAATTATATAACCAGGAAAACAGAGATTCTATAAAAAAACCAGAGTCTCAGAGGTCCACCGTACTTTTAGGAGAGCTGTTATACGTCTGGAAAATTCAAAAAATATAGTAACTCATTACGTTCAAACCATTCAAGCAGAGTATTCATGTTATTTCTTCTTTTATTTCATGTCGTTTCTTTCAGTTTTGCTGATAAGTACTTAGTTTTGTCCATTATACTCAAAACCTCTTTAGTTGGTAATGAAAGTAGACATGTCAGAGATGTTTTCTTGAAACTTTTGAAAGTTTTTTTCTTTTTAAATTAAAAGGTGTTCTATCATACAGCCTTTTCATGATGTTCCTCTAACCAATTAATTTATTCGTCCTCTCCTTCATTTTATTATTGATTTTCATGTTCAATGAATAAAACTCAGTGTAAATTTCAACTTGATGTAGGGAGGTTATCTACTGTTGAACAGAGATAATATTGTCCTCAATCGAAACACAATGAAACACTGGAAAATACGAAGTCCCAAAAACACAAATTACGAAGCTAAACGTTCGAAAACTCATAATGAAATGAACGTAAATACCATTACCAAACAATGTAAACAAACCGTTAGCGTTAATAGCCCATGGAGTAGTACTGATATTATCCGTTCCGGCGCTACGATCTTAATTTCAGACGCCAATAGAGCATAGAGATCTATGCAATAGAGTCATAAAGAAGACAAATTACGTTGTCTACCAAATCCAACGTATACCTTGGATGATGGCAAAAATTATATATTTGAATAGACTAACGAAGTATCACTGTGGTGATGTACAAACTTGAGAGCGGGGCAGTGTTACGAAAGTATTCAATGCTGATTATGCGTTTTCTAGAATTCTTTCATTAATAAACAGTAAGATCAATAATTCACAATTCGATTAATTCAACTGTGCTTTTATACAATACCTTCGTTCGGTCAAAACTAGAATATGCTAGTGTTGTTTGGAATCCGGGATACGCGTTTTATGTAAAGAGTATTGAATCGGTTCAGAGAATTTTTTAAAAGTATTTATGGGTTAGCTCTGATGGAGTATACTCGGAACGAGGTATTTCTTATGAGTTGCTTAATACTAGATTCAGTGTTCCATCATTCGAAGCTCGTAGAATATATTTCTACTTTCTCTTATAATTTTGCGCGTTCCGAGATTGACTAGTCGAGACATGAATGTTCTTTATCCACCTCTAGCCCGTACAAATGTCCTTGCCCATTCTCCACTTCACTCTATGTACGCTTCTAGTATACTCTATGTACGCTACACAACAGACCCACAATTTATGTGGTGGCCTGTGAGTTTGATGGAGAGATCACGTCGCATAGATATCTCATTTACTCCAAAGCACCAGCATAGTACCGTCGCGCTCATACTAACGGCAAAACATATATAAAATCAACCATTATAAAATGAGTCAAGTTAGCCCTATTTTTGTTTCACCTTCATCAGGTGTTAGTCGAGTACTTAGCGTACGCTGGCTAGTATTTGGGAGGTCTCGGGTTCAAACCCCGGGGCCGACTGGTCTGCCATGAGTTTTTTTCAGAAGTTTCCTCATGGTAATGTAAGTCACTGCTTGCAAACTTATAAGGCGAATGCTGGGCCAGTATTAATCCTTTGAACCCGACCCAAACTTCCTATGTTCCATAAATATCCCGTCTTACCTATCCTTAATGCACTTGTACATACAAATGTATCCTCTGATCTGGCTGAAGGAGTTAATCCCAAACTCAAGCTGCCCTCCTCCTTGACACATACTTCAGGTAGGAATGAAACACGTGTGTTTCCTTTTTCCTTTTTTTATGAATTGGCCGTTTAACCAACTTAGCTCGTATGATGGCATTCACTGTACATGTAAACACTACTCGAATCCCCACATTTTGTCGAAGAAATTTATATGGATCTAGTTAGGTGACAATCATTAAAAATTTATTTAAAAAATGCTTATTTGCTTTTTATCTAAGAATTCCATTCAGTTGAGCACTTACTAAATAAAACGATCAGAAATTTCAAACAATAACTTAATGCAAATAAATTAAGTCATAAAATAATGTCTTAAGAGTATAATGAAAAAAAAAGATTCAGATTGCTCTATAAACTTACTTGTTTTTGGCTCCCATGTGTGATAAATTTTAAACTTCACAGAAAAAGAACACTTTTTTTTATCTGACAACTTGTCAAGTTCATTTGAATATTTGCGCTTGCGCATGACATTCCTAATATGAAGATTAATACTTTTAACGTATTTTATTTGTGTATTTATTAATTTTCATGAATAAGATCCAATTTTTTCCATATTGTCAATATATCACAATTTTAAACTACAATGGCTACAGTATTGAAGAACAAATCCACTATTACTTTGAGAGGCTCAGCTGAAATAGTGTGTGATTATCTGAGTAAGATAAACGGTAAAATTCAAAAGAAAACTAAACTTATTCAAACATCTTTTCAGATTATGGTATTAATTCTATACTATACCAGAGAGGTTTATATCCTCCTGAATCATTTCGTAATGCTGAAAACTATGAACTAACTATGCTGATGTCTACAGACCAAAAAATTATAGAATTTCTGGAGAAAACATTGGCCCAAGTCAAAGGTAATAATTCAGAAACGCAGTCACATATAGTTTTGCAATCTGTTTTACTTATAGATTGGCTGGTCGAAAGGATAGTTAATAAAATAGCTTTGGTTATTACCAATGTTAAAACCCTGGAAGTATTAGAAAGGTGGGATTTTAACGTGGAATATGAAGGGGATGATTTATCCAAGGATCAGAAGTCTGAAAAACCTTTGAATACAATTAAAAAAGAAATTCGCGATGTTTTGAGACAAATTACTTCATCTGTAACATATTTGCCACTTTTGGATAATCTTTGTAGTTTTGATATTCATATTTATACTAAGAATGATGTAGATTTGCCAAAGGAATGGGCTGAATCGGAACCTGCTAATATTAAGAATGCACAATGTGTTAAAATGAAGTCTTTTTCAACTAATATTCATAGAATGCAAACAGTTGTTACTTATAAAAATGATGATTTTTAGGAATTAATAAATTTTAGGATGTACTTGTTTGTCATCTCACAATTATTATTGGATGTTGTATTTCTAATTGATATAGTAATATGGTAATGCATTCTGGTTAATATTTACACATCTAGAAGTTGTTATTTGCATAATATTAATAATTACATGACCCCAATGTCATCAAAGAGTTGGTTACTAGTAATTAATATTTTGTACCTATTATCTTGAATTGATGAATTTATCTTGTAGGTTTGCAGAATAGGTTTAGGATTGAATAAGAATTTGAAAAACTAAATCTTGGCACTTCTTAAAATGATATTATGAGTGTAAATACTTTTCAGTTGTATACCTGTCTTGATAAACAATTATTTTGAAGGAGCAATCAATTTCAATATTTGCTTTGATAGTATCCTTTATTTTCTATGACATTAAAATTTGAAATTATCTTCCTCCAACAATCATAATTTTATTGTAGATAGTCATCCATCGCATCATATTTTAGGATAATAATATGATAACCTTCTGGGTTGATGTAATTTATAAAATTCCAAAAACATACCAGAAGAATTCGCATTTTAGTATAAGTCTAAGTAAGTTAAGCAGGTTGAGAATTCAATTAAATTTCACATTTTAAGAGACCCATCGGTTTATTTCATCTTATTGAGATTGAAACACTAGTTTACTATATTAGCTAATTTTTCTTCTATTAATGCCAGATGAATAAATTTTTTTATTAGTTTAGATATTTCATTTTTTTTTGTAGGTTGAAATACTGTCTATGCGTCCACATACAGCAAATATATAACATTTACTATTCATAAAATATTTCACATGTGAAGTATAAAATTAGAAGTACTTACATTGAAATTTTCTTTACAAAAAGACCTGCGTTTTAGTTTCAACACTGTTTTATTCATTTATGGAAATTCTAATCGGCATATAAGGCTGATGTTCTAAGAGAGTCAAATTGCAGAAGATACAAAAAAAATGTATTTATCGATCTATTTTTATATTCAGCAAATGGTCTATAACTGTGGTGGAAACACCTGAAAGAGTTTATTACGTCATCCTTTTACCATTAGAAATTGGTTTACATAATAAAATACTACCTTATTGTGAAAAAGTAGGCATGGTTTTTATTCAAAAAGCAACAGAATTCTCTGCTCACCATGAAAGTGCAAGAGCTTTGGAGTTCTTCATCTTAATGGCAGTTTTGATTAGTGACTATTGGAAGATAATAGTGGAATACTTCCAATAGCTGAAAAAAGCTAGGAAGGTTTCGTTCGTTAAAGTTAAAATTAAATTTCAGATATTTCTTGTTTCCAATTTGAGACCAGGGGGCCTCCACTCCTTTGTTGCCTCGAGACCTCCATACATATCCATACATATATAAATATATGTATATATATGTGAACTCTTTCTTGAAATGAATGCTGAACTCTTAATAATATGCATGTTTTGCGGTATGGAATGAAAAGCTCTTCTTATTCGAAATTTGAGTTTATACTCTTGCCTGCATTTTGCTTGAGATACACCGTATTCGCGAAAATTCAATCTCGTTCTTTTAGCGAATCTACGTGTTCCTTAATAAACAGATTTTAAAAATGTTTTTCAATTACAATAAAGGATGTTCAATTTTAAGATAAAGAAATTATTCATAAGTAGAATATAAAAACGTCTTTTGCGTAGAAATAATAAGAGATAGGTATAGGGAAACCTGATATAGTTTTAGAGGGAATCTAATTCTTCGTCAAAATATGTCAGAGTATACAGCATGTTCCATTTAACTTTAAGAAGTTATTCCATAAAAAATGAGCCCCAACTTTGATGCAATTTTTTTTACCACTGTACAATATTGAAATAGAACTTTTATGTGGAAGTTAATTTTAACCTTTCAGCTAAGCAGTGAATTCAGTAACGAGCAGTTCGTTACATGTTACAGGGTGTAAACAATTGTTTAATTATGGTCTGCATTTTTTAATTTATCAAAATAACTCAGAAACGGTCAGTTTTAGGTATAGGGAATATAACAGTAACTTACCTTTATTTGGTCTAGTATCTAAAAATATAAAAAATATAGGGTGTTCGATAAGAAAAAAATATAACTTCGATATGTACCTTTTTTTGCGTCACCCTGTATATTCCAAAATAGTTTTGGAATATGCTCCTCATGGGCCTACATATGACTGTGCTAAACTTTTTTTCCCCACTCTTCATTTCTCATAGAAACACCGAGGCGAATGGGGTGGGCCACCCTGTATATATATATATATATATATATATATATATATATATATATATATATATATATATATATATATATATATATATATATATGTATGTATGTATGTATGTATATATACACCCGCACCCCTCTGTTAACTTCCGATACAGTGCAATACTCTATTATACGACTAAAAAGGTGAACAATTCTGAGACATCACATTTATTTATCGGCGAACAGCAGCATATTCGCACCCATTTTCCGAAGTTATTTCCCTTACTTTATAATACGTATACTTGGAAGTTGGAGGTTTTTTGTATAATTTCGAATTTTTAGTTACTTTAAATATAAGTAGTGCTTTGATGGAGACTTTTATCCCTCAGGAATTTTTTCAGCCCTTTCATATTAAGTTTCATTGGGACCAAAATTGTGGGAATTCAAGGAAAATTCATAAAATTTTAGTATAAAGTGATACAATTCATGCACAGTTATACTTTTCGTTTTCCTAATTTTCTGTGCCTATAAAAAGCTTGAACAGAAATGCTTTTCAAATGAGTGTGACTATCACTGAAAACAATAAAATGCAGTTCTACTTAATATTCATACATGCAGTGGTTACTCTCTGAATTATTCCAGAATTCGTCTGTGAAACTCAAATCAGCTCGTTAGTAACGAGTAGCTCGTTACATGTTACGGAGTGTATAAACAATTGTTTAATTATGGTCTGTATATTTTAATTTATCAAAATTACTCAGGGTTTTAGGTATAGGGAATATAACAGTAACTAACCTTCATTTGGTCTATAGAATCTAAAAATATAAAAAAATATATAAATTCCATAAGAAAAAATATAACTTTGATATGTAACTTTTTTCTGCGTCACCCTGTATATTTCAAAATAATTTTGAAATTTCTCCTCATGGACCTACATATGATTGGGTAAAATTTTTTTTCCCCTCTCTTTTTTCATAGAAACACAGAGGCGAATGGGGTGGGCTATATATATATATATATATATATATATATATATATATATATATATATATATATATATATATATATATATATATATATATATCAGGGGCGGCTAGTCAAAGGAGGCTAAGGAGGCTAAGCCTCCTTAATAATATTCCGTGTATCACTAATATATATATATTATATTGAATAGTCAGAATTCAGCATATTCATATGAATCAAAATCATATTATTTTATGCACCTACCTTCCTTTCAACCTACATTATATAATATAATTTATTAATTAAGATAGAAGGTATTTACATTTACTGCATTTCATTCATTTCAAGATTTGTGGCAACGCCGCTGCGGAAAGCTTGGAAAGGTATATTCTCAACGTTCATTATGCCTGCCACCGAAAAGCAAACTCACAACACTCAAAAACAAATACTCTGAATGAATACTTCATTGAAATAGAAAACCAAAACACATGTACATGGCAACACCGATAAAGTCCAGTCTTATAAAATGTCGATCAATCACAACTATAGAATCTCCCTGACATCGAGTAAAGTCGTTGATTGAAACGTAATATGATCGTAATTCGTACTGTCTGAATAATGGACGCCGGAATCAGCTCGCGTTACGCGTATTGTTTTAAAATGAGTTTGATTACTGAAATTAATTTCAAAAATTTCAATGGTGACTTAGTGGAATATTTGTTATCCCATAACTTTAGTGCCCTAAGTTATGAGGATAAAGTTTTGATAAAAACAAAAAAAACCTACCCCTGAATTAAACAATTTGGTGCAGCGTAACAGAAAACAAAACCGCGGTTTTAATACATTATGAGAGACATCCTTGCCTAACCGGATCACAGGTAAAAAATAAATTATTTTGTTGGCAGTGTTTACTTTTTACTAGTGAAAATGTGTCTGTTTGGGGCCGCTTAGGATTTGAGGAACTTTTGGCGAAAGACAAAAAATTTTATGAGGATATTATTGATCATTTTGCTAACGTTAAAGATCGCAGAATCCCGTTAATCTTCAAAAATATATAATAACTTTTTATTTGCTCTCACCAGCTGTTAAAAAATTCGTTAAGTAAGGGAGGGATGTATACCCGATGCACTCTCTACTCGTTACTGCCTGACTCGTGACTGCAGTTATTATGTGAAAGAAAAAATTTGATGAATAGATGAATTGATTAATTGGCTTGAGAAGAATTTTTGTGCATATGTAAATAGGAGTTGTTAGGTCTTCAAGGTAGACACTCGAAAAGTGAAAAACAAATTAATAGCTTAGGGTGCTTGTTTTTACTTTGATTTTCTTTAAATTATATTGACCTTGAAATCCTAAAAATTTCGGCTATGGTGTATTTTTAACACCTCTTGTAGCCTCCTCAAAACCAAAACCTCACGAAGCCGCCACTGATTATAATATATATATATATATATATATATATATATATATGTATATGTATATATTTATATATATATATATGTATATGTATGTATGTATATGTATATATATACTATATATATCTATATGTATATATATATATTATATATATATAATATATATTATATATATATATATATATATACTATTACAATATATATATATATATATATATATATATATATATATAATTATATAATATTTTAATATATATATATAATAATATTATATGATATATATATTTTATATATTTATATAATATATATATAATTATATAATATACTATATATATATATATATATATATATATATATATATATATATATATATTATATATATTATATATATTATTATATACTATATATATATATATATATATATATATACTTATATATATATATATATATATATATAATATATATATATATATATATATATATATATATATATATATATATATATATATATATAATAATGAAATTTAATTTGGTGAGGATTTTGAATAATTGGTACATGATTAACTTATTATGTATATAATATAATTTATTTCTATTTTATTTAGATTTTTTCATTTAATAAATAATCTTACAGATAAACCAGTTAATACTTTTCTTCTCAAAAGGAAATTTTCCTCCAATTGAATTCTTGCCTTGTCAATACAACTTTGAATGAGACTTGATTATATATATTGCTTTTAAAATAAAACATCCAACATACATTACAACATATTTCATTATTTATATAGACGTTTCGAAAATTAATCACATTTTAAGCAATTTCTCAAATAATCAATATCTAACAAATTTCTCAAATAATTTTACTGTCTACATATTTCAGAATACAGTCTGTGATCATACTTTGAGACACTCCAGAAATATAAAGTAAATAAATTCAGAAATATTGATTCAGTAAATTTAAATGAATAAAAATACATCACAGATAAACAAATAGAAGTATTTTAGAATTGATTATAACACTGACATGATTTCTCAAAAATGGTTTCGATTTCCAGATAAATCGATTGAGAAGTTTCAGAATTTTCTGTAATGCGTTAGATGAACTACAGTGTCTGTTTTTCTTCGGTTAGGAAATCGATTCACATGCCACATTTTCTATTAAGTACCTACCCATTGTTTATAGTATATTAAAGTTTACTATATATACCTAATATTTACGCAACATTGTTCTCATTTTATTGGCTAAAAACTGAGAACAAGACTGGTACGTTCAGTATCTGTAAATTATAACCCGATAAGATTTTTTGCTGATTTTGTAGTTATGCAAAGTTATATAGATCATTATATTATACTCTTTAAGAGAGTTATACACTGAAATATATTTTTATCAGGTACATACATCAGTTTTACCACTTATAACATAAATAGTTACCCAATCAGAAAGCAGTACCCAAGATTTAAATTTCTTCAGAAATTAAAAAATGAAAATATCAACTTGTTTTTATAGTAAATAAATTCGAAGGATCTTACAGAAGTATCAGGTATTCATAGTGAATTCAAATTATTTTAAATATCTATAGTAGTTCAACATTTCTCGAAAGTTTCATGGTGGCTGAAGCTCACTAAGAATCTTAGTGAAATATGCCGTTCATTAAATTGATGAAGTAGATAGCAAGTATTTTGCTGATATTACTGAGGCTTTATCGATGGATTTATACTACTTAAAACTTCATTCACATGAATTCTAGGTTTCATCATACTTCATAAAATTTGTTTTCCTTGCTGAATGTAGAATATTTTATAAGTAAATTTAATTTTTCTGAAACCGAACGAAAAGAATAAATTTGCAGCTCCAAAAGAAAGCGCAAACTTGCACTTTTTCCAGAAGCGAGCGTTTTTTGTCGTTCGTCGAGCGACAAAGTAACCAAAACACTTGCTTAGTTCCCATGGAACTATAATATGTAGCGCAAGGTGATGCTCACGTTTTAAAATCTGAACTGTAAAATTTTAGGTTATCAATAATTTTTAATTTTTACCTAACATTTTTATGAAAACATCGGTTGTAGAAAAAATCCTGTGTGTAGTTCGAGCGCAAAGTGACATTGCCCCTCTCGCGAGATGTGTCAAACTTTTCGCTCAGAGCGACAATATATCATTTTCCGTTCTTAACACCTAAATAGCTATTTTGTAGCTAGTTTAATTTTGACAATGAGAGAAATTGGAGAAAATTTTTTTTCGCGTATAGCCTTCGTTCATTAAAACAACTAACCATCCAATTGTATCGCCGCTAAGAAAATATAATAGAAAGGGCCAGATTTAATGATAAAGAATGATTTCCGAAATATTCAAGTTGTTGGTAATTCTAATATCTCCTTTTCATCGTACCTACATGATACATGCAAATGGTTATCGTGATTACATATTGCAAACTTAATAATAATGTTACAAAAGCTTCAAAAACACTGAATACATTATAAAGCCAGAAAGTAACTTAAAAAAATATACTTTTTTCTAGTGAAAAATATATAAATTGTCATAAAAATCTTTTAGGCGTAAATGAGTATTTTTATCTGTGTACCTATTATTCATTTGATACAAACATATGAAAACAAATACATCCGGTTTTTAGTTGTACCCACATTAAAAAATGTTTATGGAGGTATGTTATTTGTTATAGTTATACCTACTATTCATTTTCAATTTCTTAGTTATATTACGTATATTTTAATACATTTTTGTGATGCTTGTATTACACATGAACAAATTTTGTTAAGTTATCAGGGTTTAAATCATATAAGTGACTGATTTGCATTCTATTAAGAAGTGAATAAATATAGGTAAATGTGTTTCATCGAGAAGTATATGATTTATATGTTTTATATGCTGGTATAATATTTGAATCGGTGCCGTTCACTGTTTTGTTTCCATAGTATATACTTATTCAAGGTAACCAAATTATTTTTTCTCATGTTTTTCATGGTCTTATCATACCATCGAAAATTCAACATGATTATTAATTGTTTTCAATGAATAGTAGGCAGAACGTTACTCTCATGATTTCTACAGTTTCAGAAGATCAATGAAAGTAAGAGTTTTAACAATATTACATTAATCAACATTTTGTACAAATGTTCACTTAAAGTAATCGAAATGCAAGAATCTCTTAACACAAGTAGTTTCCATCACTACTTTTTCTATTATCACATAGCGAATACAATGAAATACTAGGTATAGTTCAATAAAATGTTCATTAAAAATTCAAGTAATATCACTTCCTTATATATATATCATACTTTTGTATCAGATATACATTATTCACATTCTTCTCGTGTTTCAAATAAATAATTTCTTTGGCATTTCTCATCTCACGGTCCTCTCGCCCAACTTACCTGTGAAATGAATATATTATTAGTTCCAATATCAGTATACCAAATTCTTATTCATGAGAAGATTGTGTGGATATAAATATATATATATATATATATATATATATATATATATATATATATATATATATATATATATATATATATATAATGTATGCGCGTGTGTAAAATAGTCACATAATTTCAAAAAGTGTTGCCTGTGTAATATTCGCATCTTTTTGCCGTGAGTTTCAAAGATTTAGCAATGTATTCCATAAATTGAATCGTTTCAATTTTCAACTGTGTAAATAAACAAATTTTAAGATATATATGTTTATTAATGTTTTTCTAGGGCCTGTTGACTCAATATATATATATATATATATATATATATATATATATATATATATATATATATATATATATATATATATATATTAATATATATATATTTATATATATATATATATATATATATATATATATATATATATATATATATATATATATATATATATATATATATAATCTATACACCAAACTTACAATAAACCAGTTCAATTTGAGTACTCAGCGAAATTCTACTCACGAATAGGTACCACCTAAAAATTATGGTAGTTAGCATTTTCACTGAGCTTAAACTTTTCTTCTTGAGTGGACTTAAAGAGTGTGTGTGAAATACTCACATAATTTCAAGAAATTGTTGGCTGTTTAATATTCGCATCTTTTTGTAGTGAGTTTCCAAGATCTAACAATTTATTCCACAAATTGGAACTGTGTGGAGAAACAAATTTTAAGATGAATCTGTTAATTAATGTTTTTCTAGGGCCTGCTGACACAATATATATATATATATATATATATATATATATATATATATATATATATATATATATATATATATATAAATATATATGTATATATATATATATATATATACATAATATATATATATATATATTTATTAATAACGTAACTCACTGAACTTTAACTACTAAAAGTTAAAGTTACTCAAACAGTGGCAAAGTAATTTACAATGTGAAGTGTGGAAAAGCCTCAAAATACAGAGAACATGTAAGTTGTTCTTCTCTGTATTTTGTGGCTTTTTCACACTTCACATTTTAAATTGTTTTGCTACTGTTTGAGTAATTTTAACCTTTAGCAACCTACTGAAGGTCCCAAACTAAGGACCAAAATATAGATATTCATGATGGTTGTTTGATTTGAATTTAGTCCCTTTTTCCGAGTACCTACCCAATTTACTCATTTTTATTATATAAATATATATATATATATATATATATATATATATATATATATATATATATTTATATATATATATTTATATATATATATATATATATATATATTATATAGGTATATAAAGGTCATATATTATATATATATATATATATATATATATATATATATATATATATATATATATATATATATATATATATATATATATATATATATATATATATAATATATTTCTCTTGATCGGTCAAAATCGATTCTGTGGCATGTTGCTTGATGATGTTGAAACAGGGCTGATGTTGTTTGTTTGCTTCTGACGCTATTTTTATGTTCTTGTATTCTTGCCGATATTTTTCTGTTCGTTTGTCCTATGTATGTTTGGCCGTAGTCTGCACACGGTATGCTGTAGACGCCGTGGTTTTCTAATCCGATTTTATCTTTCGGGTTTCCAAGTATATTGGCTATTGTTTTCTGGGGTTTAAATATTGGTGTTATGTTATTTTTTCTCAAGACTCTTCCAATTTTATCTGTAATTCCTTTTACGTATGGAAGTACTGCTTTTTGTCTGGATTCTTCGGCGTTGTTTTTTGATGTTTTTATTGGATTTTCTTGTTTTTTGATGGCCTTTTTGATGTCGGTGTATGTACGTAAGCCGGTTGTGATCTGCTCGATTTCTTGTCCTTTTGTTTCTGGTTCTGTTAGTCGAAAAGATCGAGAAATTAATGAGTTCACTACTGACTGTTTTTGTGAAGGATGGAGGTGGGATTGTGCGTTCAGGTATCTGTTAGTGTGTGTTGGTTTGCGATATACACTGAAGCCCAAAGTGCCGTTCAGATTTCTTGTGAGGAGTAAGTCCAGAAAAGGCAGTTTTATATTTTGTTCAATTTCTAAAGTAAACTGGTTTTTTTGGTGTATTCTGTTGAGATACTGTAGAAAATTCTCTAGATCTTTCCGAGAGTGTGGCCAGATTAAGAAAATGTCATCGACATAGCGTTTCCAAAATTTGGGTTTCAGGGGAGAATTTTGTAGAGCCTCTTTTTCGAAATATATCATAAAAAGGTTAGCTATATATATATATATATATATATATAATCTATATACTAAACTAACAATAAACCAGTTCAATTCGAGTCTTCAGAGAAATTTTACTCACGAATACCACCTGAAAATTATGATACTTTTACTCAGCTTAAACTTTTGTGCACTTAAAGAGTATTAAATGATTATAGGTATTATTTAAATGGTTGCTTTCCTATGGAGAATCTTCTGGAAATTGTTCGTCCAATTTTCTATTTTGTCTTGATGAAAGTTCATTTCAGTAACTTTTTCAAAGTAATGAAATCTCTCTTAGCTTCCTTGTCACATAATTCAAGAAAGTCATACTTTTAATCACAATTACTGCAGTTGAAGAATAGTATTCTCAAAATCTACTATTATAAATCACTTCATATTTATAAATATACGATATCAGGAAACCTTGTGAATGACTAGGTGAAGTAAAATTCCTCACCTTTTTCAACCACTTGCAAAGAGCTCTAATGTATAACTCTAACAGGTACTCTAATTCATGAATACCTTTGAAAAACTTCTGAAATATCATGAATCGCTTTGTCTGAACCTGTGTTTTATTAATGTTTATAATTTTTTTCAATTTATTGATTTCTTCCACAATTACTTGAAATTTTGGATATCATACCGAGAACTAGTTGAATTTTATTTTCTGTTTTTGAAAGAGTGGGACGTATGTCCCCTGCACACTTCCGAATGTTGGTACAAATTGGTTTGACTATGAAACATATGACCATCAATCTACAAACGGGCAATCCACTTAAATCGTTAGTGACACAACACCTAAGGATTCTGATGAGGAAGATTGGTCCTTACACATCATGGCTATGGCACAGTCTTTCTTTGAAAATACTATTATTGAGGTAAATAGTCAAATAAAAAATCAAGGTTATGTTTCAAGGAAAATATTACACCGCCCATCCGGCCCACCAGTTCTACAGTAATAATATGTAATTTTATAAAGTAGGGAAGTAAGTAACTTCACTTTATTCAATAAAACTTATAGAGCAAAGTTATAGATGGTTAAATAAGAAGAATCGAAGAATATATTTTTGATTCATGTTCTACATGCATATAAGCATAAATTCGAATGAAATAACATTTAATGAATTAAAATATAATTAATAATGAGATCCCTGAAATTGTTATTGCAAAGGGCTCTCTTTCGGTTAAATTTAGTAGGTTTCTTTCTCTAGTCATAATATTTTTAACAACACTAAGTCCGACATCACAATATATGAGGTCGAAAAAGGTATATCGGATATAACTTAAAATTTATGTTCACTTTCTTCGTCATATATCTAACGGCTCTTCTTGAATATTCCATGTTCAATTTGAATTCGTTTTTTTTGAATCTTCTTATAGGTATATCGGATATAACTTTAAAGAATTTATGTTTACTTCCCTCATCATATCTAACGAATCTTATTGACTATAATGGCGACGTATCTACCGCGAAACTACTCAGTAGGATCGAATAATTTTGCGTTTTCATTTGTGACTTGTTATAAAATATAAACACTGCAGAATTTCATGAAAACATAATGAAATTTTTAAAAAATAATGCCTTGAAAGATGAAACACCCACTATTGGGTGGTTAGGATCAAGTTAACTCATCTAGATCATGAACCTCCATTCTAAAGTCGAGCAACAATTTCACGTAGCATTCGGACTACTAACTAAAAATGGTGAGAAATTGATGCAAACAAAACAAACTAATATGGTTTGTTGTAATTTGTAATATCAAACTTGTAGTTATACTGAAATAGAGGATGTCAAAGAATATAAATACCTAGAGTCGATAATTCATCAAAATGCCTCTCAACAAAAGAAATAAAAAACAGAGTACAGTGGAAAATATATAAGTCCCTTGAAGAAATGGTCCAAAAACCCTATTAGGTATCACCTGATGCTACGAAATGAATATTTAGGCAATTCATCTATTTAATTGGAATCTGTCAACACAGTATGGAACAGAGCATACTCAACGTCAAGTTAAAAAATTAAATTAAGAAAAACAATTCGTAATCAAACTGTTGTTATCGGTGTAACACAATGAACAAAAAAACTAAAATGGAGAACATACTATGAGGAGTAATAAAGAAAAATGGGCTAATGATGTAATCAAATGGTGTTCAAAACAGAATGAAAGGAAGACCAGTATCTTAGATAGGATAATGATATCAGTAAATAGCTGGGGTTACTTGGGGGAGGATGAACTACAATTGGAAAATGTCGCAAGACAATCTCAATTCCGACGTCGGATAATAAATAAATATAAATTCAAGAAGTTAATTTTTATTTAATTAATGTATTATTTTTAATATTATTGTTTCGTAAGATTGTAAAATAAAGGCTATTATTATAATAATTATTAAAATTTTCTCATGAAAAGAATAGTGCCGTAACAAGATGCACTACAACTGTAAAATATTGTTTTTGGAGAATTGATGATACTGCTGTACCCTGGAGTGGACGAACTTGGGATGTCGTGGCTGTGAAGCTAAGCAGTAAACCTGATCAAATATTTTCATGGTTGTACCAAAATAAATTCATATTGAACATCAAGAAGTCTGTATTTATTACATTCGGAAGCTAGTGTGTTTCGATTCCAGCCAATATTGATGTAACAATAAATTTTACAGAGTTGAGAACAGTTGAGTCAAGTAAGTATTTGGGAACCTTATATGACCAACATATGAAAATGAATGTACATGTAGCAACCATAGTAAAGAAGATTAAATACTTGATATATATTTTCTATAGGCCCAAAGAAATTATGTCAAAAAACGACTACTCCAGGTCTATCTAGTTTGGCTGTTTATGTGGTTATTGGCTGGGGGGATTTATATGACTCTGTTCTGGATCCGCTTGATAGATTACAAAAAGAATTCTTAAAATTATAGGAGTTAGAGGAGGTGCTGTGGATAGACCTCTTGATATTCGGCAATCCTTTTTATTGAAGTCCATTATGCAGCAATATACTTTCTAAAGAATGAGTACCTAAGCAGCATGGGGATAACCAGATATAAAAGCTTACAGACTACTTTACAAGGAATGTGTAACAGCCAAAGAAGCTATGTATATGTACTATGCCAGAAAGTACTTCAATTTGTTGTCTAATGAAATAAATGTTTTGAATGTTTCAAAAGATTTAGTGTAGAGGAGGTTGAGGGGCGCAGTCTGTAACTATCACATAAAATGAAAGTATGTGTGATCTTATTGAGTGTTAAAATTGTGTTTCATTTGATTTTTGAGGTTGCTTTTATATTGTTTTCTCTGATTTTGTGTTGTTTCCATTTTTTGTTTTTTGAATTGCTTTAATTATAGATTTTATTAGTCCTATTTCTGGTATTTAGGAAATTATTATATATTTTTTTGTTACATATGAACAGGCAATATTGCCTTCTATTAGTCTTTTTATTTGTGAAAGGGAAATTTCGGAATAAACATTATTATAATTTGCTACGAGTGAAGCAGCGCAAATGTTTTCAACAGCAATGGAAGCTTTGGATTATGGCAAGCTGACTATACGTTAGAATACAAAA
Source organism: Cynegetis impunctata (assembly GCA_030704885.1). Lineage (NCBI taxonomy): Eukaryota > Metazoa > Arthropoda > Insecta > Coleoptera > Coccinellidae > Cynegetis > Cynegetis impunctata. Next base: position 110,747 of record JARQZK010001624.1, read on the forward strand.
ACCGGTGGAAATCTATGGTAGAAATTGTGATACTCAATCAACGAATCACGAGTGTTTTGATATGAAATGATCTGTAGCAAATTTTATTTCAAAATGTCAAAAAACAGCGCTAAAGGACTCTTGATCAACATTAAATATGTGGATGCATTACTTGATGTAAAGCTGTTTCTATTGGAAATCATAAAAAAACACTTGCTTTGAGAGATTCACGCTAACTTTCATTATATATGCACGTTTTGCCTCTTCAATGATAGAAGAAGGTGAAGGCAGAATATGCATCACAATATGCAATAGTTTCTTAAAACCGACTTTCAAAATTTATTGAATGCAGTTAACGGTGAATCAGAATTGATTAAAAGAATTGTAAAATATAGGTGTACTAGTATTATGACAGTTAAAATAAAGTTTGGTCTTTCCTGCAGATCCTACGCAATAAAACTCATCAAATTATTTCAAATGTGATGGCTCTATTCACTATGTGGGTAGGTAGGTACTTTTATTACAAATGGTTCATCGCGAGCTCTTGCAATTTGATTTGAAAGTTCACCAGTCATTTCGGGTAAACCGTTCAGAATAATTCAACTTCTATAATATATTCGCGAACGCTCTATTTAGTATCTAAACATAATTCAGTTTGAAAAATAAAATCGATTATATGATCATGCCAGATATAAACTAAAAGTTAAACTTTTGAAGATACATAGCCAGATTTTTACACTGTTATTTCTTTCAGTTGCATTTCTTGTAGGGGAGACCGGGTACAAAAGTAACGGCGGGTCGAAAGTAACAAATACTGTGTAGGTTTAAAGAATTGTCAAAACACCACTTAGCTGCTGTCAGGTGATTGCCAGTGGCGCTACCTTCAGTTGCATTCGATCGCCGCTCGCGCCACGCACTGTTAGATCGTGTGAGAGGACGCTACGTGATTTCACAAATCAAAAGTGAATTTTTTGACGTTTACTTATTTAATGTTTATGCAGTATTGCAGGGATGATATTAATCTGAATATTTGCATATTGATACTCGATTAGATTGATTTTACAGTGCTTAAATTCGTTTTTGTCTAGCATGTTCCGTTTCAAGGTTATCTTTTATGTTCTAACAAAAATGCTGTAGGGTACAAAAGTAACGCATCCCGATGGGTACATAAATAACATGTTATTTTTGTCCCTGTATTGATTTACTCTAAGTAATTTTATTATGTGTGTGTGTGTGTGTTTATTTCAACAAAATGCCGCGACAAAGCATAATAACCACCGCACGAATAACAACTAACATTGAAGTCTATCGAAAAGCGGCTGAAGAGCATTTTAATGATGGTGAAAAAATTAGAGCCATGGCAAAAAAATTGATTGTCTGCCATGTTACATTGCATAGATATATAAAAAAAAATTAAGAAATACTAGCGCAGTTGTAGACAAGGAAAATAAATTTGACGACGATTGCTTCTACCTCGTTTGTTTAGAAAATTTTAGGAATAGCCGACTGAACGAGCAAAGTTTACATTGTTTCGAATGCAAAATGTGGTCTCATAGGTACTGAATGCGTCAATGAATTATGTGTGCCATAATTGCGAGTCTGAGTAGAGAAGACTGACACTGAATTTTCCAATAAATATTTGTTTGATTAAATATGTCATATCATATTCATTACAAACCCCTTAGCCCTGTAACTTTCGACCCACAACGTGTTACTTTCGGCCCGCCAACGTGGTCGAAAGTAACAAATGAGAATTCTTTTAAAGTTTCTGTGATTCATGCAAAATACACAATAATAAGGTAATTTAAGATGCTAATGTATAGAACATAAACGGAATTTATGTATAGCTATATCAATTTCACCGAAATAATAACACCTAACGAGAAACCAAGGCGAAAGTACAAAATGGTACTTTTGTACCCGGTCTCCCCTACTGTTTGCCACATTTTAGGAATTGTAACTCATTTTTCAAATGAAGCAGTGTTATTATTAATATTTGTTATTATAGCTAGATTTGCATTGACCTAATTGCATTTTAAGGATGACATTATATTATAATACGGAATATATATTTTAGAGAGAGGAGGTGTTTCGGGAGGAAGGAATCGAGGAAATCTCACTCAATCTCACTGGAGGAGGAGTTTGACGTTTATGGTGTCGGCATATTCAAAGTAATTTTTTTTTCGCAAGAAGAAGTATAAAACTGCAAGAAAACTGGGTTAAATTAAGTAAAAAATGTTCCTCCATTAAAATATGGTTAAACCATACATAATAATATTTATTGCGGTTTAATTATGCTCTGATAGAAGAATTTATTAACTATAAATAAATTACTTTGTTAGAAACAATTTTTTCGTTTATTAAATATGAACATTATCAATAAATATTTATTAACAGTAAAAAAAATTTTTTTGCAGTGAATATTTCTTTTTCAATACGGTACGATGTGAAGATTATTGATAAAAAAATAATGCCATAACTTTTTATACTAAACATACGATGCAATATTAATTTTTACTCAAAAAAGAATTTTGTATGACTTATTACAACAATTGTTTTATTACTAATTTTATTTTGTCGACATTTTTATAAAATATTACTAATTTACTTGAACTGATACAAATTTCTATTGAAGTTATGGCCTATTAAAAAGTGCTAATGTAGCAGTCACTCTTCGGATCATACATGAGTCTTCGTGGAACTGAATTAGAGTGAATATTCTTTTACAAATTTTAGTAGTTCCTCTTTAAGTATTTTATTGTAAAATCTCATTGTGATTATATGCTACGTCATTGAAAATCTTAAATACTAGTCTTGGCTAGTCTTAAATAGAGAAAATTATAATAATATAGTTTTTTTAAAGGAATATAATAGAATCGAGCAGAGATTAACTCATTTACATAACAAAAATCCATTTTAAAAAATCTCACGTGAGATCCGAAGTGTGGGAGGGGGTCGAGCAAAATCTCACCACATCTTAGCAAAGGAAGAGGGGGTCGAAAAATCGCCAAAATACTCTCACGTAATTAACGGATGTCCCATTACGGATAATAGAGGAACGGAAGAGGAGGCCCAGTCGCTTGTCGACCGAGATCTCCCGATTTGAATGATAACGATATTTGTGTCTTGGACTAATGACAATCACTAGATTATTCTAAGCCTATACAAATTAGAGATTATCTTTATGAACAAATTTGAGACTTATATTATTTTATTTCAAGTTCAGATATTTTCAGGAGGATTCGAAAGTTATTACAGATAAGAATTAGTTTATGCATTGAAACCGATTTGGAGAATATGTTGTAAATGGAGCTTTGTATGTCTGTTATGCGTCTTTTAATTTTTTTGAGTCGTGACTTGGTTATTATTATTTGATAAAATTTCTTATTCTTATATGTTTGAAATTATTTGTATTTCCAATTTTACATACCAAAAAATCAAATTTATCGATTTGTGATTATATGAGTGAGTAATACATCAACGTAGCCATTCAAAATAAAAACTTTTTTATCTTGTATTTTGTGAACCTTTGAATTCTTGAATAATTAACAGTATATTAATGTTCCTTATCACATGGTTAGGAACACTATCTATTTTAAAGCGATCTAATGATAAAATTAATGGGAATTTTGTTATCTTTCATTAATTGCCGAATATTGATAAAAGATGACAAAAATCATATTCCTTTTGTTTTACCCGAATATTTTGAAAGTTTGGATTCGTAATGACTTTTATTGTTTTCATCCAAATGCTCATATAATATGTGTCAAAAACACATATTAATGAATATTACACAGGCGAACATTTTTTCAAAGTACATTTATATATATATATATATATATATATATATATATATATATATATATATATATATATATATATATATATTATATATATATATATATATATATATATATATATATATTTTATATATATATTTTTATTTTATATATATATATATTTATATATATATGTATATATATATATATATATATATATATATATATATATATATATATATATATATATGTATATTATATATATATATATATATATATATATATATATATATGTATATTATATATATATATATATATATATATATATATATATATATATATATGTATATTATATATATATATATATATATATATATATTTATATATATATATATATATATATATATATATATATATATAATATATATATAATCTCTTGATAATTATTAGCAATAACAGGCTGGTTGAATCTTAAAAAACTCGATTTTCTTGAAAAGTTGACGTTTCACTACGACATTCGAAAAAGTTGAAATTTCTTTGACATTTATTGATTTGAAAAAATTTGAAAAGAAAAGGCGACCTTGTCTTATCTTGTTAAAATTTTTTTTCGGATGTGGTTGTTCTTTGTTATTTATTCTGTGCTATTCAGTCTAATATTAACATTCAAAATTGTTATCATTAGAAGGTAAAGGTTTCTGTAGTTTCCCTTAGGTATCTATATATGTGCATATATTTATATATATATATATATATATATCTATATATATATATATAGGTATCTATATATGTACATATATATATATATATATTTTTTTTTTAATTTTATTTTTTTTCTTTTTTTTTCCAGTAATTATAGCAGATCATATATTGAACTAGTTGTAGATTATCAAAGAAACAAAAAAAAATACATCAACTTTCATTGTGTTTTAAAAGATATTTCAATTCAAGAAGTTGTGAATTTTTCAATTAAATTCGGGAGATATCAATATTTTAAATTACTTCGAGTTGTTTAGACTAACAATAATTGCCTTGTGAAAAATAGTAATAATGGTTTTAATAACTGAGTACATTTTTAAAATAGACAATTTCATTGAAATGAACATTCTGAATTCAATTCGTAATAGTATTTCTTATTTCTGCAAAACTATACTTTTTTCGGTTCATGCTACTTTTTAAGATTCGTATGATTCAAATTACGATATATTACAGCCTTGATCCTTATACTGATTTACCTTGCTTTTGTTAACTGGGAAGTTTTCTTTCATGTTAACAACCTGAGTTAATTTTATATCGTTTTTCTTACCCTCTGGTCGGAAAGTTTCTTCTCAGTTGATGTCATCAATTCCAGAAAGGAGTTTACCTTGAAGTAAACAATATATTAATAAGAAACAGAAGTGCCAATTTTAATGTGAAATTGATTGAACCGTTTAGATTTAGTTTACTTCAAGAACTCATCTATTTTACTCATAAATTTAATTAGTCTTAGTAATTCTTTCAAATAAAAATGTTCTAACAAATACATATAGAAGGATATATTTAATTTTGATTAGAAAAATGTGTTAATCAATTATTGGTTATAATTAGGAACTATTAGAATTTTCACTCTAGTGTTAGAAGTAAGTAGGTATTCACAAAAAAATATTTTTTAAATATACAAGATTGCCTACGTAATACTTCTGTGATGACCTATATTTGAGATATAGTCCTTGCGTCATATTATTTTATACACTAAAGCATTATCAGGTTTGATTTCTTGAACCAAAATTTGTTGAAAAAAATCATTAACCCCTAAGAAC